>JAOSBK010000009.1:5966819-5977505 GCA_027568895.1 Erythroxylum shatona | reverse complement strand
ATTTCTATTATTTTATACAAGTATATAGAAGTTAATTGCAATACATTGTGATTCTTACTCAATAGTTTTTGAGAAAGCATGTTTTCAAAGAATTTTAAAAAGGAGATTGTATTCACGCAAAAGGATACACAATTCAACCCCCTCTTCTTGTGCATTTTGTACATTGAATATAAAGTCTATACTAACACATGATTTACTTCACTATTTTTGTTTAGCATCACTTAATTTTTTACTAAAGAAAGCCATTGGCCTCTTTTTTCTTGGGACAAAACAGCTCTATTTTTAACTCCACTAGCATCACACTCCACCACAAACAATTTGACAAAATTAGATAAGGTTAAAACATAAGTGGTACTTAATTTTTTTTAATAAAAGAAAAACTTTGTTCTTATTCCTCCTCCTATTTAAATCTACCATTTTTCAAGTAAAGATAGATATCTCATCCTTTAGTGGTGGTGATTTAGTTACAAAGGAGCTTTTGGATTGGCTAGTCGAGGCAGAATGCTTCTTTGAATATATTCAATTCCTAAGGAGAGAAAAGTCAAGTTGGTAACTTATAGATTCAAAACAAGTGCCAATGGTGTCAAAATTTACAGTTGCCAATGGCTCCAATGGTGTCAATGGTGCCAAAAATAGGTGGTATCAATTATAGGAGCCAATGGTGTCAAAATTTTTGACAAGCCTCCTATAAAATGATTCTAACCTATGAAAACTTCTTAGATCCCCAATATTCTTAGATATTGGTCATTCCTAAATAGCTTTTGTTTATGTTCATCTATTCTAACACCATTTTTTCCTATTATACACCTAAATAATAACAAATTTTCAGGCATAAATATGCACATTTTAAATTTAACATACAATTTGTTATCTTTTAATGCCTTAAACATCCTTATAAGATGCTCAATAAGCCCATCAATAGATTTACTAAAGATAAGGATGTTATCAAAACAAACCATAACAAATTTGCCTATTAAAGGTTGTAGCACTTGGCTCATAAGGAGTATGAAGGTATTTGGAGTATTGATTAACCCTAAAAGCATAACTTACTATTCAGATAATCCATCCCCTATCTTAAGTACAGTTTTCCATTCATCTACAAGTCTTATCCTTATTTGGTGATAACTGCCTCTAAGATCAATTATAAAGAAATTAGCTACCTCACTCTATTGATCCAATATATCATATAACCTTAGGATAAGAAACTTGTACCTAATAGTAATTTTGTTAATTGCCCTACTATAAACATAAATCTTGTAATTACCATATTTCTTTGGTTTGAACAAAGTAGGAACAACAAATAGATTCATTTTCTCACTAAGATGATCCTTCTTAATTAACTCTTCTACCTTCTCCATTAATATCTCATTTTATTTTGGATTCGCATGGCAGTGAGATAGTTTAGATAAACTAACCCCAAGAACAAAGTTACTTTGGTGTTAGATATCATGCATGGGAGCCAATTCATTGCGTAAATCATAAGAAACTATTTCCCTAAAATCCTATAAAATAAGTTGGATTTCTAAAAAAATTCATCTTTTCTTATTTTCTCTCACCTCTTCCCCATTTAGAATCAATAAATGCACATCCCTCTCACTCATAATTTTTTATTATTATAAACTTGCAATAAAGGATTTTTACTCTCCCCTTTGGGTTTCACATTCTTTTTTCTACCCATAGGTACCAAGGTACATCTTACCCTATCTTTCATAAATTTATAAAGCTTTTTCCTAATGAAATGCATTACTTCAAAATCATATTGTCATGGTCTACAAAAAAACATTTAACATGCATTTATATTAACAACATCATAATAATGCTTATTACGATATTTACTAATTGAGAATGGTACTTGGCAAAGTTCATTGAGAAAATTTTCTCCAACCTCCTTAATCTTTTCAATGTTATAAGGTTCAAGGTGTGACTTGTTTTCAACTCTAATTCTTCACTATTTCCTTACTTATAATATTTTCTTGACTATCTCTATTAATAATCATCTCGCATAAGGTCCTTTACACTGTAAACCTTTGTAAAAAAGCTTATCCCTTTGTAAATCATCTTGTTTTTTGTGGGAGTATCATCAACCTTCTAATCGCTCCTATAAAAGAATAATCATCCTCTTCCTTTTGTTACTCTCAATCATCTCCTTCGAGTGCACATATTTCCTCCTCATTATCATGTTTATATTGTTCCACCTTATTTATTTGTTTCCTCGTTAGGTAGTTGTTAGATTTATGGCCTTGTTCATTGTATAATATTTATGAGGGGTAAGATTGGTATAAGCATTGATGAATTTTGAGGTTGTTAGAGCTTATCGATTGAAGTTCCAGCATTAGTATTACATTGAAGGAAAATAGGTGGGTTGAAAAGAAATCAGAAAGAAAAATAGATATCTTGAGTCTTACCCCACAAAAGTTAGTCCTTGCGGCACTCTAGAGCACAAATGACCTGATTATGCAACAACTAAGAGCGACATGCAAATTCTTCTTAGAAAACCTTTTGATTCTCTTAACTAATTTTGTTATTTTGATTTTTTTATACTCGTGATACTTCTTGCTACTTATTTTTCATTCCTTCTTATTTTTTGATAATGAAAAAGGGGGAAAGAATAGTTAATGATATACATCTGTGATATATTTTTAATTTTACCTGGTATATTGCCTTAATGATATATTTATTTTGATGATACATATATCTATGATATATTCTGCCTAACTGCTGCTGAAATTTTGTTGAGCTTATGAAGTTTATGTTTGTAATATACAAATGATAGGCTCCTTCCTTTAGAACACAAGCTCCCTCTAATTATAACTGTGAGTAAGATCATATTAAGTTTATAGGTATCTTTAGAAATCCATTATTATTATTTGAATTTTGAAAATATATCTATTATTATTTGTCATCATAAAAAAGGGGGATATTATTAGCTCAAGGATTATGTTTAACGATTTTGATGATAACTTTATAATATTTCAAAATTCAAATTGATTTATTTCCTTACATAGAAAACAATATAATTCTTAAAAGGAAATAAAATTATAGGATAATTGCTTCCTTTCTTGTAGGAACCTTCTTTATGAACTTACCTATTCATAAATGATTCCATGACATCTGAATGGTTTTTACTAATCTGAATAATTATCTTCGAAAGCCTTAACAAAATATTCTTCTTAACTTGTGAATATTGAAGATGTTAGTAAAAAGGATATTGTAGATTAAGCAAAGACTAGTTAATGAAAATATCTATTTAAGAGCCACTACATTTGAGAAATATACAGACTTGCGAAATACTTTAGCAGCATCAATAATCTTGAAAATCATATCAAATTTCTTGTTCTTTAGAAAGTGAAATCACTCTATTGAGAGAGATTGTTAAATCATTTATTTCTTATTGAGAGCTTGTAGAGGTTGGTTAAAACTACAACTGTAGATGGTTGAAGAACCTTGAAAGATATGTACTTGTGAGTTTAGAGAGGCTCGCCAAATTTATTACTTGAATTTCATAGTGAAATACTCAAGTTGGATACTTAGGGACAGGATGTACGCTTTGTTATGAGCCAAAACAATATAAATCAACATTGTCATTCTTTCTCTTTTCCTAACTTCTAAATTTCTACATTATAAGTTTGTGTTTTCAAGAGGCTCCTTTGATTTTTGCAATAGGCTCCTTCTATTTTTATACTGCAAAAGGCTCCTTTCATTTTTGAGCATTAACAGGCTATTATACTTAGAAGAAGTCTCGAACCTTAGGGGAGTCTTTTACAGAAGAAGGATCCTGCTAATGTTGGCAGGGAGAAGTAGCATAGAAAACTCAAATAGATATAATATCAGATAGTTTGCACATACTAAGCTCAATTCTCAACACGCAAAATCTATCTTCAGAGAGTGGTTTAGTGAAGATATTAGCTACTTGATTCTCTGTATTAATATGCAAAAGATCAATGGTTCCTTCCAAAACATAATCTCTAAGAAAACGATGCTTGATTTCTATATTCTTAGTCATAGAGTGATGCACAAGATTTTTAGAAAGATTTATTGCACTAGTATTATCACATAATATAGGAATATGAGAAAAGTTTAGAGAAAAATCCTATAGTTGATGCTTTATCTATAAGATTTGAGCACAATAGTTAGTAGCTATTATGTATTCCACTTCAGTTGTTGAAAGTGTTATGCAATTTTACTTCTTATAGGACCAAGATACAACCTCCAAGAAATTAGTGACTAATTGCATTTTTTGATTGACTATATCACGTGCATAATCTGCATCACAATAGCCCACTATGTCAAATAAATCAGTTTGGATACCATAGTCCAAAATCCATAGTTTCGTGGAGATATCAAAATATTCTTTTGATTGCTTGAAGGTGGCTTTCTTTTGAATTTGATTAAAAGCGTGAGTAAAGACACACACTAAGCATAATGTCTGGCCTTGAGCTTGTAAGATATAGTAGTGATCCAATCATTCCTTTGTACTTTGTCTCATCTCTAGCTTTGCCTTTTTTTCATCTTTATCAAGTTTAATTCTAGTGTACATAGGAGTACCCATCTATTTGACATTCTCAAAATGATATTTCTTGATGAGTTCCTTTGTGTATTTGTCTTGGCTAATGAAGATTCCTTTTTTTGTTTGTCTGATTT
Organism: Erythroxylum shatona; assembly: GCA_027568895.1. Taxonomy (NCBI): domain Eukaryota; kingdom Viridiplantae; phylum Streptophyta; class Magnoliopsida; order Malpighiales; family Erythroxylaceae; genus Erythroxylum; species Erythroxylum shatona. Next base: position 5,972,864 of record JAOSBK010000009.1, on the reverse strand, counting down.
ATAATCCGAGAAAGAATGATAGTTCTCCCATTATACTCATTTCAAACTCTCGTTGCATCAATGTTGAGAATTCTTTACAAAAGGATGGATTAAGAGCACCAAATATTATGACATCAATATATATATTTGCACTAAGAGTAAATCATTCTCCTTTCTTTTAATAAATAAGGTCTTATCGACCTTTCCTCTTTCAAAGTAATCTTTTATACCATATTCGAGGAGCCTGTTTTAAGCTATAAAGGGCTTTGGTTAACTTCATCACATAATCCGGATGGTTTTCATCTTCAAAACCTAGGGGTTGCTTAACAAATACTTCTTTGTTAATGTAACCATTTTAGAATGCAATTTAACATCCATTTGAAACAACTTGAAATTTCTATAGCATACAAAGGCAAATAAGATTCTAATTGATTCCAATTTAGTAACAAGAGCATAAGTTTCATCAAAATCAATACCTTACTGTTGATTGTAACCTTGAACTACAAATCTAATTTTGTTTTTTACCACTTTACCATTTTTGTCAAGTTTGTTTCGAAAACCCCATCAAGTCCCAATGATTGACTTGTTTTGAAGACAAGGTACTAGATTCCATACTTTGTTTTTGTTAAATTGATTCAGTTTGTCTTTCATGGATAAAACCCAGTTTTTGTCAATAACAGTCTCTTCAACGGTCTTTGGTTCTATTTGTGAGATGAGAGCAACAAAGTTGTTCTTGAATGATGATCTTATTCTTAGACTTTTAGTAGGATCTCCCAGAATGTATTTGTGTGTATCAAGACCTCTTCATTTTCTAGGTGTTTTCTTTGCATAGGCTCCTATTGAGAGGAAGGAGCCTGCTCTGTTCTAACTTCAGAGGGGCCTTCTTGATCTTGTGATTGTGAAGGTACAATAGTTAGAGTCTTTGATGTATTTTTAGGAACTAGGGGGTGCTCTTCATCACCTGAATTAGTTGATATTGTTGAGGGTAGTACTTCATCAAATACCACATGTATTGATTATTCTATTATTCTTGTTCTTTTATTATAGACTTTGAATCCTTTACTCGCACAACTGTAGCCCAGAAAGATGACTTCATCTGATCTTGCATCAAAATTTCCAAGATTGTCTTTTCCATTGTTTAGAACGAAACATTTGTAGCTAAATGCTTGAAGGTAAGAGACATTTGGTTTTCTTCTTGTCCATAACTCATAAAGAATGTTTTTCAGAATGAGTCTTATAAGACATATGTTAAGTACATAACATGTCATGGATACTGCTTCTGCCCAGTATCCATGAGGTAGTCCACTTTCACATAGCATGGTCTTGGCCATATCAACAAGAATTTTGTTCTTTCTCTCTACAACTCCATTTTAATGAGGCATCCTTAGACATAAAAACTTGTGAGTTATACCATTGCAGTCATAGAACTCTTCAAAGTTTCTGTTATCAAATTCTCCTCCATGATCGCTTCGAATTGAAGTAATGCAGTATCCTTTTTCGATCTAAATTTTTATTCAAAACTTCTCAAAAAATTCAAAAGCATCATCCTTATTTGATAGAAAGTAAACTCATGTAAATTTGGAATAATCATCTACTAAAACAAAACCATGATGTTTACCACCAAAACTTTGAATCCTAGTGGGACCAAATAGATCCATGTGCATAACTTCAAATGGTTGACTAGTAGACACAATATTTTTAGAAGGAAAGTTGTTTTTGACTTATTTACCTTTTAAACAAATCTCACAAACCTAATTCCTTTCAAACTTCAAAGTCGGTAGTGCTCTTACTAACTCATTTTTAGACAATTTTGATAGAATGCTTATGCTGACATGTCCAAATCTCCTATGCCATATAAACGAATCCTTTTCTAGAGAAACAAAACACATAATATTTTGTGAGGACATGTCTTCCAGTTGAGCATAGTATATATTTTGATTTCTAGGACCAACAGACATAATATCATTATGAATATCTACAATTTCATAATGATATGCATAGAAGATGACTTTATAACCCTTGTCACATAGTTGAATTACACTCAACAGGTTATGTTTCAAACCATCAAAAATGAGAACGTTATCAAAAGAGATAGAATCAAAATTACCAATTTTACTAACTTCAGTAAGTTTTACTTTATTTTTGTTTGCAAAGATAATATTATCTTATCGCCGTCTTTTCTTTCAATGTAGTTGAAGTGAGATATTTCACCTATCATGTGTCTTGAACAGTCGCTTAAACTATCCATTGATTTTCTCTTGTATTTGTTTTAAAACATATCTGTAAAAAATATTATCTCATTGTATAAACATAAAATAAATGAATGAGAATTGATATAATTTCTACCATGTATTAGGTTATACTATTTTGACTATAGCTACTGTTTGATTTGATTAAGAAATTGTTGTAAGGCCTAATATTATTGCTTTCATTGTATTATATTTTGGCCTTATCAGAAACGCATTTACCACTACCAAGCAGTGTATCAAGGTTATTCCTTCCATCAACGAAATTTACCATATCTTTTTCTAGAGATAGGATCTTTTCAGCACTTTTCTCTTTCTCAAGTTCTAAGGTAGTGACTTTTTCTTCCAACTGTCTCATCTTTTCATAATTAGTAGCATCAACAGGCAGGGTTAGGCTTGGGAGGTTTGGCCTGGCCTGGCCCGATTAAAAAATTTTTCGGGTTGGCCAAAAGCGACCAGTGGCCTATGGGCGGGCCGAAGCCAACCGACTTGGGGGGTCCACCCAGGCCATAGGTAGCTCGTCGGACCTCAATCGACCCGGTCATTTAATATATTTTTAAAATTTTTATATATTTATTTTAAGAGAATTTGAAAAAGTTGTAGTTGTATTTTTTAAAATTCATAAATTATAAATTATAGCATAATCATTTATAGTAAAGTGTAAGGTGAAATTACCTGTAAACTATACAAAAATATTTATATAAAATAAAAGATATAAAATACAAACAATATATATTTATTAAAAATATGTAGCAATGATAATGTTGTCATAATTATTCCCTAAAAACAAGAAAATTTAATTTTAATTTTATAATTTTATTATAACAATTAATTATAATGTAAATGTAAAAAAGTTATTATCTAAGTACAATGGATTTATTTCAAATATTATTTTTACGTGTTTAATAAATTATTATATTTCTTTTTAATATGATTTTCAAAAATACGTTTATTAAGTTTATAATATAATATTTTCAAACTTGTAATGTTTTTATAAATTATATACAAAACTCTTAATTGATGTAGTTGTTGTGCTTTTAGTTATTGTTGATTTTTTTACTTGTATAGTTGTATAAATATCATTGTCTTTTCATATTATATATATTATAAATATTCATTGTAAAATTTTATATTTTTATTACACATATTAAAAGAAATTAATTAATATCATGATTAATCTTAACACATTTAAACTTTTTATTTTATTTTTCATATTTACACAATATATACATTATGTACATATGTATTTATATTAATCTTAAAATAAATTAATCACTTTATTAATCCTAATGTATCATTTCCAAAACAATATATAAGTAATTGAGTTATAAAAGCAAATACGTTTTTATAACTACTTTTGATATGTTTTATAAATTATTATTTTTAATACTTCTGAAAATAGTTCTTTAATTTTTTTCTAAAATCATTATATTCTAATTAATCTAAATTTATATTCATAATTTTTTTTCTCTTTTCTAAATTCTAATATTAAAAGATTCATTCCTAAGTCATTCTAGTTAAAAGTTTGTTAATACTTGAAATCTTGATATAAGTTTAACTTTAAATCCTTCTTGTCTTGAGAGTGTTATAAGCATACTATATTTCATAAATAAATATATATATTATGTCGCAACTTTAAATTATAACAACATATAATTATGATATAATAAAGTTATTAATTTTATCGAATATTAAATTACAAAATATTTATATTTTTATTTAAACCAATTAATATTTCATTTGAATAAAACTATAAGTCATTAAATAAAAGTGTAATATCACTAAGTTCTTAATGTTTTAAGTAATATTTTAGGTATAATGAGCTAAATATTAACACAATTTGCATTAAAAGTCATTAAGTCAGGTTTAGATTGAATGGTGCTACATACATTTGCATATCATTAATAAAAAAAATACATTTTAAAATTAAAATCTTGAGATATATTTATTTGTATGATTAATTAGGAATTTTAATTCAATTAATTAGAAATTTGTATGAAAAGTCATTAAGCTAATAGTTATACTTAAGAATTTCAATTCATTTAATTACAAAATTTAAATTTATTTAAATAATTTATTAACTATTATAAAAGAGAATTTATAAAACCAAGTTCATTAACTATAGAATTTTTTTTTGTACACGAATGATTATCTAAACCATTTTATAAAAGTTGAAACAATTTACAAAATTAAAATAATATCATGTTAGATAGACCGGAGAGTGGAGACTAAGAGAACATCATGTAATTGACTAATTGTACTTTTTAGTAAGATATTCAACAGTTTGGATCTAATCATCTGTATGTACAAACTTGATATAATATTAAAAAAAAGAATATTTAGTAATGTAATATTAAATAAAAAGAAAACTAAAATACCTTCATCTTCATATATTTGATCAAAATAACCTTCAATTAGTTGATTAATTTCACTAGTCCCCTTCGCATTAATACTTGTGACTGTAGAAAAATAAAAAACACAATATTAGGTAAGATAATATAAAGATAGATAAAATAAATATATTAAAAAGAAAGAATTTACCATCAATATCTTCATTATTTAACCAATTTTAAGCACATAAAAGGGCTTCTACAGTGCAACAACGAAATCGACCATGATGAGGAGTAATGACCCGACTACTAGTACTAAATGCAAACTCTGAAGTAGCAGTGGATGATGGAATAGGTAACAAGTCCTCTGTAATGTTTTACAAAATCGGATAATTCTATGCTGATGTCTTCCACTATAACAATATATCGAACAACTCATCTTCATTTTTAAGAACAAATCTATAAAAAAATATTTATCTAACTCCATCATATTGTAAGAAATCATAGCCCTTTTTTTCAAAAAATTTGAAAGAGAATATGTCAATAATGGGATAAACGAAAGTCTGAGTTGAACTGCTTGCATCCCGATCATGAGTTTGTTGCATTTTGACTTCATAATCATGAAACAATTGATACAATAATTGTTTTATAGTATGTAGACACTCTTGAGCTTCACCACTGTACAATGCATTATAAATATATTCAACCCCATCCATCTTATATCTCGGGTCCGTCCAATATATATAATATTGCGACAATATCTCTAACCTTAGACCAATAATAATGAAACTTCTCCGTTATCAGTTCCGCTATAGTCCGGATCACTGAAATGGAGTTCAACATACACAATGATAAAACATGCTTTATATTGGACATAGTGCTAAAGATACAATGCGAAGTTGAATATTTTGTTCCTGAGAATGATTCAGTCCAATTATTAAGTAATTTCAACTTCATACAAAGTTCTCTAGCCAAGTCCCATTGATCCTCTGATGGTACGTAGATATACTAAGAATCCTTTTCTGCTAGTCTAATAAACAGCTATGCATATGGGATTGCCGAATCTAACATCTCAAAGGTTGAGTTCTATCTGGTAGGACAATCTAAAACCAACTTCTTTGAATTTGGAATGCATAAAATTTGTGCACCATCTTCAAAAGTTTTGACTCTTTTATGTTGGAACTTTTCCAACTGACTACTCCACCATTCAGTGTGATAATATATCCTGAATAGGATCTAAAGTCATCCTTGTCAATTTGGAAACTAGCATCTATATGCCCGCTCACAAAAAGCTATCCTTCTCTATATAGTATATACCAAGAAAACATCCTTATTACTTTTTTCAAGTGTTGGGACCCGATTCCGGAACCGGACTCCAACCGGAAAGACGAAAATACATAAATAAAACAAAGCGACGGAAAGCGAAAACGAACGAAATCGAATTCGAAAGAACGGAACATGAGGCGAAAGTCAAAGTATGCAAACGAAAT
>JAOSBK010000009.1:5950681-5963509 GCA_027568895.1 Erythroxylum shatona | reverse complement strand
TTTACATGGGTTAAATATGTATGAAAGGTATTTTTGAAAGTAAGGTCAAACTTTAGCAATTTGTTGATTAAAATGCCTCCATGCTATATGATATTATATGTAAGGTTGAAAAATATTTTTGGATTGTTTTCTAACATATCATTTCAGTAGAGTATATCCTTGAATATCCTCTGATATGCTCAGGAATATGCTTTATTGGAGTGATATGTTACATTTTGGTATTAGAGCCCAAGTTTAGCATCTTACATGGGCATTTTTCATAACATATATCAAGTTACATGCATATTAAACATGTCAAACACTGTCATTATTATTGAGTAATGTTCAATTAGGCACACAGAGGCAACTAATCCCCAGTTTTGGTTGCATTTATATAAATCACATGCAAGAACATACATTAAGATTCCAAAATGTTAGAAACTGTGAGAAGAATAATGATCTGACAGAGTGTGAGAAAATGAAAAATAATTAATACCTTGATAAAGTTAATCTAGCAGAGATCGAAAATGGGATGAAAAATAGGAGTAGCAAAAGTGTCATATCGACTATATGATTAAGTATTTATTAAATAGGTATCGGAGATACTACATTGTTTGATATATTAGACATAGAATCAATGTATTCTTATTCGTGGTTATATTATCGAACATGATATCAGTATTATATTGTGGTTGTATACCTTTGAATTAATATGGATGTGAATACATTATCATAGGTTTGATTGAGAAAAATGGAGATGTAAGTAGAAATGATAAGATTTAAAGTGCACAAGCAAAGTTGAAAGAAAACCAAATTTATTATTACCTTAAGAGGTTGAACTTAGAATTGGAGTGGTTGTTTAGATACCTGATAAGTGTGTTTTTAATATATGTTTCTAGTGTGTTTTCATATGTTTTAAGTGCTTCTTTGTGTGTTTTAGTTCTAGTTTATTTTATCTTTAGCATCTTTTCTTGATCTTTGAAGTGTTAAGTTGTTTCTTTACATTATTTAGTGTTTAGTTTTAGAGCCTATTTGTAGGATGGATTGATGTACCTTGTTGATGAACTGTGCAGGTATCAGATTTGCAGTTGTGGATGTGGTATAGGTGATTTAACAGCACTAATGGGTAGACTTAGAGAATTCAGATGACAATGAAATCTGGTGGAGAGGAAGGAAAATGTGTGAGGAGCTTGTAGTTCAAATTTCAAGTCAATTGGAGGTCCGTAGAAGAAGTTATGGCCAAAAGAGTGAAGAGTGCAGAAAGCTGTCAGGCAACAGTGCATGATCGTGCTTGTGCACAATCGTGCAACTACAAGACAAGCGAAACTTGCCAAGATCAAGTTAAAAATGGGATTTTAAGTGGTTTAACCCTACCTTTGACATATATAAATGCTCTAAACCATAGGAGCCTCCATCCATCAGATCACACACCAAAAATAGAAAAAGTGACATTTGGAGGCCAGTCAAAGAAGGGAAACACAAAATCTACCTCGGAAAAGTGGCGACAACATCAAGATTTAAAATTTTTCTAGCTTTTAGAGTAGAGAGAAGGAGTTCTTAACTTTATCTAGCTTTTATTCTTTTCTCTTTATGACTTCTAGTGTGAAAAACATGGATTTTTATTAGATTGCTAATGATTATGAGTAGCTAAACACCTTGTAGGAGTTGTTCTTGAACTATTTGTGGAACTCTTGCTGTTTTGAATGCAATGAAAGATGTTTTGTGATATTTATTGTGCTTATACCGTACAATAGACCTAGAAGGTGAGTGTGGGTATTTGAATTGGGTAGTGTAATGAGAGTTAGCTCCCAATGGACCTAATAAATATTTAGGTTTTTCTAAATAGTTGAAGAGAGATCTTAGTTGTTTGCTTAAAATCACCAATAGGAGTGCTTAAAATCTTATTGGAGGATTAGGAGAAGTTGGTAAGTCTAGAGATAGCATAAATAATTCTAATCCATTCAATTAGGGGCAGCTAATTACGTCTTGAGAGAGGCTAATTGAACATTAGAAAATCTTGGGTCAAACATAATTGGATAAAAAACACAAGATGAAAGCAAAATAGGGATATAGTAAATCCTAATTTTAAACCTTAGCCGTCAAATTACTGCACTTTGCCTTAATTGGTTATTCATTGCTAGTTTAATTAATTTTCATTTAATTTTCAGTTTTTAATCTTTTGAAATCATTTTTTAAAACAAAACTTAACCTAAATTGAGTGGTGTCTAACATCAATCTCTGTGGGACGATATCTATTTTTAAATACAAGTAATGACCTATATACTTGCAGTTTTTGATATAAAACTAATAGTTTGGTTTGCAAACGAATAAGTTTTTGGCGCTATTTTCGGGGATTGAGTTGTTTAGGATCTTGTTTAGTTTAGGTGATTTTGATTTAAAAGTTTATTATACTTTTTTTGTATATTTGCAAGTGCATGAACACAAAGAGCACAAGAAGATCTACCGAGTTTAGTGAAGAAGAGCTATCCGACATCGTAAGACACGGAAGAGAGTTAATAAGAGCTAATTTCCAAGAGACATTATAAAGGAATATGGTGGAAGAAGGAGAACTAGGAGGGGTCAAGAGAACATTGATGGATTTCATGAGGCCCAGATTCAGTCCATAAGGAGGCACCTATGGTTCAAGCAAACAATTTTGAAATCAAGCCTGCACTCCTAAACATACTCCAGAATAATGTTCAATTTTATGGGTTATCAACTGAAGATCCTAATGCCCACCTAGCAACTTCTTGGAGATATGCGATACTATTAGATTTCAAAGGATGTCTGATGATGTTGTGCACTTAGACTAGTTCCATTCACTTTATGAGATTGAGCTAAGGCATGGTATAACTCACTTAATTCATCTCAAATTACCACATGGGATCAAGTAGCCTAAGCCTTCCTCTCCAAGTACTTCCCTTTGACAAAGACTACTCAGATTATTAAGGAGATTACAAACTTTCAACAAAATGATGGGGAGTCCTTATATGAAGCTTGTGAGAGGTTCAAAGAATTTCAACGAAGCTGCCCGCACCATAACCTTCTAAGGGAGTTCTTACTCTAGACATTCTACAATGATGTGAATCAAACTACAAGAGGGACAATTGATATAGCTACTGAAGGGTCTTTGATGAGGAAAACAATTGAGGTGGCTCATGATCTTTTGAGGAGTTAGCCAATAACAGTTGCGTATGGTCAAATGAAAGGAGTAGGTAGGACACAAAGGAATAAAAAGGCATGATTCTAATTGATTTTGTTACAACTTTGCAAACCCAAATTATTGCTCTCACTCAAAAGTTTAACAATATGCAAGGACCTTCTTCATCTACAGTCAAAGCTATGCAAACCTAATGCGAGTTATATAGGCAGGACAACCATTACACAACAGAGTGTTTCTTGTTAGGAGCCAGTGGAACAGAATAAGTAAATTACTTCGGCCAACCACAATAAAGAGGTAACAATCCATACTCCAACATTTATAATCCAGGGTGGAAAAATCACCTAAATTTTTCTTAGAGTGCTAATAATGCAGGTGGCCTAGCAAGACCTCCAGGACCTCTTGGATTTCAGCAAGATCGATTTGGAGCCTTGGAGAGAAAGAAGGATAGGATGATGGATGCAATCTTGAAGAACCATGCTTCATCCATCCACAATTTAGAGGTTTAGGAAGGCAAATTTGCTACTGCCTTATCTTTTAGAAATACAGGTAGCCTACCAAGTAACACTGAGGCAAATCCAAAGGAACAACTCAAGGCGATCACACTTAGGAGTGGTAAGGAACTGGAAGAACCAAGTGTGCAACAGGAGAATCAAACAAAGGAGAAGGGTAAGGAGATAGAAGGGAAGAAGGAGGAAGAGCAAGAACAAGAGAGGCCATACGTTCCACCACCACCCTACAAGCCTAAGCTTCCATATCCACAAAGGGCGAGACAACATCAAGTAGACACTCAGTTCTCTAAGTTCTTGGATAAGTTGAAGAAGCTTCAGATTAACTTGTCATTGGTGGAAGCATTATAGTGAATTCCCAAGTATGCAAAGTTTCTCAAGGATATACTCATACATAAACGCACTTGGGAGGACAATTAAACAGTGACCTTGACATAAAATTGTAGTTTAATCAATTCAAGCACCTTTCCATCAAAACTATAAGATCCAGGGAGTTTTAAGATTCCATGTGTTGTGGGTGACTTTGAATTTACTGAACGCTTATGTGATTTATGTGCAAGTATTAATATGATGCCTGTATCTGCTTTTAAGAAACTAGGCTTACGAACGAGACATCAAGCCAACATCTATGCTCATTTAACTTGCTGATCAATCCATCAAGAAGCCATTCAGAGTTGTAGAAGATGTATTGGTAAAAGTAGATAAATTTATCATTTTAGTGGATTTTGTTGTGTTGGAATTTAAAGAGGATAGGAATTGTCCTTTGATTTTGGGTAAGACCTTTATGAATACTAGTAAGCCATTAGTTGAAGTTCATGAAGGGAAACTTGTTTTAAGAATTTGCAATGAATAGGTTGAATTTAATATGTATAAAACTATAAAGAAACTGAAGGATGATACTGCATGTATGAAGATTGATATTGTAGATGCTTGTGTGAAAGAAGTTGAAAAGGAGGTTACAAAAGTTGTTGAAATGAATATGGATAAAGGTGTGAATGAAGAAGAGTTATGTGAGGAAAGTGAGTAAGAGAAGTTAGAGAGATCGGATACCCTACACCACCCTCCTTTGTTAAGCCACCCACCTTATACCTAAAACCCTTACCTTCTCACTTGAGGTATACTTTCTTAGGTAAGGACCACACCCTACCCATCATCATATCCAATTCATTAGATTTTGAGTAAGAAAAGAACATGGTAAACACTATTAGAAAGAGGATGAAAGTCATGGCATGGAAAATTGCTGATATTAGTGGGATTAGCCAAATATGGTGATGCATAGGATTAGCCTCGAGGAAGGATGAGAAAAGTACGGAAGAGAAAAAGAAGGTTAAATCCACACCTGCAAGAGGTTGTGAAGAATAAAGTAGTGAAGCTCATAGATGCAGGGATTATTTACCCTATTTCAGATATTGAGTGGATGAGTGATATGCAATGTCTGCCTAAGAAAGGAGGCATGACAATGATGGAAAATGAGAAAAATGAACAGATTTCTACTAGGACCATCACAGGTTGAAGAGTGTGTATTGATTACAGGAAGCTTAACTTAGCCACCAAGAAAGAACCTTTTCCTTTACCTTTTATGGACTAACTGATTGAGAGGGTGGCTAGCCATACATTTTATTACTTTTTTTATGGATATTCAAGTTATAATAAGGTGTTCATATAGCCACACGATCAAGAAAAGACCACTTTCATTTGTCATTATGGGGCTTTCACTTATCGGAGGATTCCTTTTGGGTTATGCAATGCACCTGCCACATTCCAAAGGGGCATGATGGTTATTTTTGCAGACATGAATGAGAATTTCATGGAGGTATTTATGGACAACTTCTTTATCTTTGGAGATTCTTTTGATGATTGTTTGTTTAATTTAGACAGAATGCTTCAAAGATGTGAGGAGTCTCATCTGGTTCTAAACAGGGAGAAGTGTCATTTCATGGTCTAAGAGCAGATTGTATTGGGCCATAGGATCTCATGCAAAGGGATCAAAGCAGATCGAGTAAGACTGAAGTGATTGAAAAGTTACCCTTCCCACTGACATTATGGGCATCCGAGCTTTCCTTAGTCATGTAGAGTTCTACAGATGGTTCATCAAAGATTTTTCCCTTATTGCTAGACCCTTAACCCATTTGTTAGTAAAAGATGTGCCTTTTGTGTTTACTAATGATTGCTTGGATGATTTAACAGGTTGAAGAAGGCACTCACAATAGCACCTATCTTAACAACGTCGTATTGGTCAATTGCTTTCGAGATTATACATGATGCAAGTGACCATACAGTGGGGTATGTATTTGGATAGTGGAAGGAGAAGAAACCACATGTTATCTACTATGCGAGCAAGACCTTGACATGTGCACAACTGAACTACACCACAACAGAAAAGGAGTTGCTTGCAGTAGTCTTTACATGTGAGAAATTTCACTCTTATCCTTTAGGCTCACATGTTAATGTCTTTACAAATCATGCGACGTTGCATTATCTCTTTCCAAAGAAGGATTCCAAGGCTAGGCTTATCAGATGGGTACTTCTACTTTAAGAGTTCAACCTTAAGATTAAAGAAAAGAAAGGAGCAGAAAATGTTGTAGTAGACTAGCTATCAAAACTTGAAGGGGAACATAAAGAAGAAGAAGAGGAAATTGAGCAACGCTTCCTTGATGAAGCCTTAATGATGGTAGAAAACACCTTTCTTCCTGAGTTTGCAAATATTACAAAATATCTCTCAAGTGGTGTTCTTCCCTCTAATCTATCTTATCAATAAAGTAAACATTTCTTATTCCAGTGTTCTCATTATATTTGGGATGAACCCATACTGTATAAGAATTGTGCTGACAGTATGATTCACAGGTGTGTCCCTAATGATGAGATACTTGAAGTGTTGATGCAATGTCATAGTTTTATTTATGCAGGCAATATAGAGCAAATAAGGCAGTTGTTCTAGTCTTATAGAGTGGATTCTACTGGCCAACCTTATTTAAGGATGCTCGAAATTTTGTGTTGAAGTATGATAGGTTCTAGCGATTAGGCAATATATCAAAAAGGGATGAGATGCCACTTTCAATCATCAAGGAGGTAGAGATATTTGATATGTGGTGCTTGGATTTCATGGGACCATTCCCATCCTCTCTAGAAGTATATCTTAGTTGGAGTGGATTATGTTTCTAGGTGGGTTGATGCTATGGCTACTCCAACAAACGATGGTAAGGTGGTTCAACGTTTCATCAAGAGGACATTCACTCGATTTGGGGTGCTAAGGGCAATTATAAGTGACAGAGGTATTCATTTCTGCAATAAGCCATTTGAAGTTATTTTTAAGAAGTATAATGTTTACCCTAGAGTGGCTACCCCATATCATCCACATACTAGCGGCCAGGTGGAGGTGGTGAATCGAGAGTTGAAAAAGATTTTAGAGAAGGTAGTGATCGTCTCAAGAAAGGACTGGGCTCTAAAGTTGGATGACACACTTTAGGCATATAGGACAACTTTCAAGACACCTATAAGTACTAATCCTTATAGACTTATGTATAGTAAGGCTTGCCATTTACCCTTGGAGTTGGAGCATAGGGCTTATTGGGTAATAAAGAAATTGAACATGGATTAGAAACTTGTGGGCGAGAAGAGGTTGCTACAAATTGATGAATTGGAAGAGTTGAGATTTGATGCTTATGAAAATACTGAGTTGTATAAAGAGAAAGTTAAGAAGTGGCACTCACATTAAGAAGAAAGAGTTTAAGAGTGTAGCGTTAATGCTTCTATATAATTCAAGACTTCACTTATTTCCTGGAAAGCCCAAGTCAAGGTGGAGTGGACCTTTTAAGGTACTTCAAGTATTTGATCATTGAGTAATAGAATTGGAGAACATCAAGGGTGAAGCCTTTAAGGCCAATGGAAAACGATGCAAACTTTACATTGAAGGAGCTCTCTCTCTTGAAAGGGAAGTGATTTCTTACCTTTCCCTTACTCTTCTTGATTAAATTAAACTTTGTTCAAGCTCATGACCTTAAATAAAGCATGTTTTGGTTAGTTCTTAGGTTGTTTGAGTTGTTGCTACTTGGGTTTCAAGTTTTTTCTTGCTTTAATCTTGTATTTTCTTGAGTTTGAGTGTTGTTTTCTTGAGTTTGATTATAGTTTTTTAAGTTAAAATTTGAACTTGCAAGCTTGGAGTGACTCAGAACCTAGTTGGGAGCCATTTGGAGTGAATTAGGACAAGTTTGAGTGAAATCCCCTGACAAAATAGTCCAACCATTAGGGGTGCATGATCGTGCACCAGTATGATTGTGACAAAACCATCCAGCCACAGGAGTGCATGATCGTTCACCAGCACGATCATGATAGAATCCTCCAGACATTAGGGGTGCATGATCGTGACCGAACCGTCCAGCCATCAAGGGTGCATGATTGTGACAGAAACATCCAGTCACTAAGAGTGCACAATTGTGCACCAGTATGATCGTGACAAAACCATCTAGCCACCAGGGATGCACAATCGTACACCAGCACAATCATACAGGGTGAGTAGCAGATCTCTCCCACCCCCTTTAAAACCTTAAAACACATCTTCTCTCTCTCTTCCCTATAGCCCTCTCTCCAGTTTCAACCCCCACAACCTTTCCTTATGAGATTTTGCTCATTTTCTTCCAAGTTTTCACTAAATCTTGTAAGTTTGCTTAGGTTTTTCATCAAAGTCTTCAGTTTTGTGTAGATTTGCATTGCTTTTAGTTTTATTTTCCCCTCCTTTCCTCCATTTTTATAGGTTTCTCTCTCTAGGGGTTATGTGTGTTCCTTCTTGAAACTTACTATGTTTCTTTTATGATTTTTGTAGGTTTTCATGCCATTATGCCTCCAAGAACCAAGACCCTTTGCAGAAAACATGTTGAACCCATCCAAACTGAGGTGGGGTCTGAAATACTGCAGACATTATTATCCGTTTTGAAACCAAGAATGGCTCAAATGTCTGGTCAGCTAATTCTAAAATGTCTAGTTAGATTATTTTGGTCCAGTACCCAGTTTTATATTGTACACATTGTATAAAACTGTGAACTTTCACATTGAAACCAAGAATGGCTCAAATGTCTAGTCAGCAAATTCTAAAGTGTCTAGTTAGATTATTTTGGTCCAGTACCCAGTTTTATGTTGTACACATTGTATAAAACTGTGAACTTTCACATGTTATATATTGTATAAACTTGAATTATGAGTGTAATGAATGTTTATGTTTGTGAATCAAATGCAAAGAATCTTATATGTCTTTGGTAATGTAAATACATGGATTATAGAATGTAATGACAATATAAGCTTATGGCTATGAATAATGTGAGGAAACTTAGTTCTTCGAAATGCTTATGTTCTATATGATGCTTTGATAAGTTGATGTGACTGCTCTAATATACCTGCGTACCATGAATGAAAGTTGTTGATGGCATATCATTTGATTTGATGCATTTCATGACATTGATATACATGATTAAATAAAGAAGTTGTGACCAGAGTGACCAGTGTGGAAAGGAGCTTAAAACTCAGAAATGTCCATAAAGAACTACAGGCTTAATGATTAATGAGCCTAGTATCCATACTAGGTACAGGACAGTATCTGAAATGAGCCAAATATCTACAACAAATACGAGACAGTTAAATTAGCACTCGGTCATAACAAAATAAAAAGAAAGTGGAGTCATATGTGCATTTGCATATATATATATATCATGTATGTGTCATGTCTAGTTGTGAAGAATTATTGAATTGTATTAAAATAATAATATGAAATGTTTGTTTACATGTTGAAATGAATAACTAAGATGAGTGATTGGATTATTTGAGATGACTGTATGAAATGTTTGCGTTCATTATGTGTTTGTTGAAATATGAGATACATATATCGTGATTTGGTATCCAAACTAAATGATGTGATAAATGGGAATTGGTTTTGAAGAATGATATGTATTTGAGAATTTGGATTTTATGTTTGTGTTGTTGTGTCCTGACTTGAGTAAACACATTGATGATGTTTCACTCACTGAGTTCGCAAACTCATCAAAATTTCAATGTTGATTTTCAAGTAATAGGGTGACTTAGCTTTTAAAACAATTTAGTAGCAGCCTAATGTTGTCCATTTTGGAGCCAAGAATAACTCAAAGGTCTAGTCAGCTGATTCTGAAGCATCTAGTTAGATTATTTTGGTCTACTACCCAGTTTTATATTGTACACATTGTATAAAACTGTGAACTTTCACATGTTATGTATTGTATAAACATGAATTATGAGTGTGATGAATGTTTATGTTTGTGAATCAAATGCAAAGAATCTTATGTCTCGTTGGTAATGTAAATACATGGATTATAGAAAATGACAATGTAAGCTTATGGCTATGAATAATATGAGGAAACTTAGTTCTTCGAAATGCTTGTGTTCTATATGATGCTATGATAAGTTGATGTGACCGCTCTAACATGTCAATTCTATAGGGTATGTGCTTGAATATTCTCTGGAATGTCGGTATATGCTCTATAGTAGTGAGATGTTACTTGAATATTGATTATTGAGTTAAATTAGTATGCAAAAGGAAAACGGCTATAATAAACTTGCTCTTATAAATCATATTTTTAGTAATCATTGAGATAGTTGCTATGAATGAAATTTTCATATTATTTATACACATTAAGCATAAATGTGAGCTTTTAAGCCTTAGAGTTATATTTCGTTATACTGCTCTAATATTCTTTATTATGTGTTTATCATGCACAAATTGATGATTTTAGAACTTGCTTTTATTATTCATATAAAGTCATATTGTTAGACTAGAAACATTAAACTTAAAGGATTTGCATTTACTTCATTGCTTAAAACTTGTTTTATATTAAGGAATTTTACAGGAAAGGTTCTAAGGCTTACGATTGATGGTATAAACTATTTGATAAGACTTATCTCTTCTCAAGTGCATTATTGTTGTAACTTTATATTTTCTACAAAGTAATTCAAAGATCAACTTTGAAAAGAAGAAAAAAAGAGAAAGAAAAGTTATGATATTTTTGAAGATTGAGAAGAATTATTATTACACTAGTTGAAATCTTTTTTTAAAGGACCAATATTATGAAGAACTAAGTTTTTGGTAGTCTTGTTTGTGTAAATTTTCTTTATGTTAGTACTTTTAATTATCCTCTCCATACCTTTACCCAAGCCTCATTATACCTTGTTTAAATGACCTTTTAATTTTTACTTATAGTTTATTATTTAATTGTGGAAATGTGATTTATTGCAAGCTTATGTTAAGATTCCTTCTATTTATTGATTTGAGAGTTTCAATATGTTTTCAACCCAAACACTTTGATTAAGTTATGTGAATCCTTTATGAGGGTGTAAAATATTGTGTTTATGACTTCAAAAAATTATCAATTTGATTTATATTGATATCAATTTACAGGATTTTGTTTCGGTAACTATGTTTATATACGATTGTTGAGTTTTAAGGTGATTTTATGAGACACAATTATTGTACATAGTTGTTTATATAAATCTTCTAGATTAAGGTCAAACTTAATTGTGAAATTCTCAAATTGAGCAATACAATCTTAGGAGTTTTAATTAGAAAGATATTTTAATTAATCAACATACGATTATGTGTTGATAATCTTAAGTAAGATATTAACATAGAATAGGAATTTTCACGGACTAATGATCATTAATTAAATTTCATAATAAGGGTTAACAGCTTAAGAAGTCTGAAGGGGATTCATAACTCATGAACTTTTATTTGATTAGGTTAATCTTTAAGTAATTTATGTTCTTGGTTTTTTTTTCTTGTGTTGAGCTTTAGCTTAGTTTTATTGTTTAAATTAAATCATAACCTTAATTTTTCAGTTAAGGATAATAGAAAAGAGGTTATTACTAGTACTTATAGTATTTGTAGGATCGACACTCGATATTCACTATCACTATATTATGTTTTGATAAGTGAAGTTACTTTTGAAATCTATAGGATTGAGATCAAAATATATCAACTAGTCAAGGTAGCTCGATTAGAAGTCAAAAGATATGGCATGAACTACGTAGAGGTGGTTAAACGATTAATGTAAAATTCATCACCCTAAAATAATTAGAGATAACATTCTATTACTCTTAATTAATATAGAACTAAGAAATTCTTAGTCAATGTGGAATTATACTTTAAAAATAATTTTCAAATATAATTAAAGGAATCAATTGATATTATTGAAGAGCAAATATGATTTGACTAAAATATTCGATTCGTATTCAATTTGCTTCAATTTGTTCGCTTTTGGATTGCGTTCGTTCATTCGCATTTGTTTTGGCCCAATTTGGTTTTGACATTCGTTTTGGCATTCGATTCGATTCTGCTTTCGCTTTTGTTTCCGCATTTTGTTATTCGATTATCCGTTTGATTCGTTCCGCCACTTTGTGTGTCGTTTCCTTTGTCCGTTTTTTCGGTTGGGGTCCGGTTCCGAGAATTGGGTCCCAACAGTTATGGTATCAGAGCCCAGTATTAGGATCTTACTTGGGTGCTTATGTTGTTAAGAGTTCAAATCGATAGGATTGAATTCGTGAGAATGTGAAATTGATATGAATGAATTCTTATGAATTATTTGATTGTTTGATTTTGGTGACAAGAATTGTGATTGATTTTAGGAACGTGTTAATGAAAATGAGATTAGAATTTCATGATGAATTGGGTTGTTTTGATTTTGAATATGCATTTGTGAGAGAAATAAGGAATACTTGAAAGATGAGATAAATGATAGAAAGATATGTATAGAAGTTCAAAAGGTTGAGTTTGATGTTTGGTCCATAGTAAGGTTCCTTAAGAATTGGACCATTGACATATGTTAATAAGTTAAGAATGTGTGTGATAAGGAATTAGATAAGAAAGTGAGTGATTATGGTCATTTAGAAGGAAGTATTTGAGAGAAAAGACTACTGGGTGATTTATTAAGTTAGAATTTCGGGGACGAAATTCTTTTAAGAGGGGGAGAAATGTTGGACCCCGATCTTTAAGTGGAAATTTAGAGCTATTACTTGAAATTAAATGAGTGTTTTTGAATATAAATTGTGTATAGATGTTATTGTGCTATGAGAAAAGAATGGATTGGTGTTGATGAATATGAGAAGTCAAATGAATTGAGGTTGAGATTTGGATAAATTTCAAGTCTTCATGAGGGTAAAATTGTGTGT
>JAOSBK010000009.1:5913015-5923577 GCA_027568895.1 Erythroxylum shatona | reverse complement strand
TCTTTTACATTAAGTACCATTATGTCTCTTACTATACTTAGATGCACTTAATTCATTTGTTATGTTCACTTCTTAATACACCTTAGACATGCTATAATACTTTTAGGGTATATGTTGGGGCCTTACAAAGTTGGATTGATTTATAAATTGATACAAATAACTAGGTGCTTTAAAATTCAATATACATTGCAATTGAATAAATAGTAGATAATATCAATTTATATATTTTATATGTTTAATGCTTTCCTAAAGTTGTTTCTTATCAAACTAAGAGTAATGGAATTGATTTAGTTGAGGAAAAGGAAATGTTTATGTATGGGGAAGTTTAATAAGTTCTTAATTTATCTCTATTTTGAGGCTTATATTTAGTTACTTTTCCTGGTTTGTTTGATTTTTTGTTGTTTCTATTACCTAATTAGTTTATATTTCATTTTGGGGATGTAGTTAACTCACTTATAGAAAAAGTATTGAATTTGCACAAGTGATTTGTAACTATTTTAATACTTTTTAAGAGGTTCACACTTATGTTGTATGCATATGTTTTTCTTGGAGTCAAGGGTTACATAAATTTTAATTATATAGATATATACTTGATTATGATCCACTCAAAAATCAAAATTTTGAACTAGAAAAACAAATTGAATGGAAAAGAAAAAAGATAAGGTTTAGGAGGATAATCAGATGACCTAGATCTACCATGAGAATGAAGAGCAAGTAAAGAGGTACATTTGGAGTGGATTTTGATCAATATAAAGTGGATTTCGTGAGGATTAAATTAAATTATATTTTATTTCTTTTTTTAATTATCCTTTAGTTTTCATGTTATGTATTCCATTATTAAGAACTAATCCTTTATTGAAAAATATATTATGAATCCTACGGTGGATTTTATAGTTTCATTTCATTTACTTCCATTTATTCTTAAATTTTATTGATATTTGATTATGTTTTCTTTATATTTCTTGAATTGATTTATGTTCAAATATTAACTCATGCTTAATTTTATGCATTTGAGATTGAAAAATCCTTTATATGAATTGATCTAGCATAATTAGAAAGAGTTGTATTAAATTTGAATTTAATCAATCAACATTGCCATAATTTTTCAGTTAGATAATAAGAAAATAGGTTAATACTAGCAGTTGTAGTCTCTATAGGATCGACACTGGTCGCTCAATAAACTATACTATAAATGCAATAGGTGCACTTACCTAGAAAGATCTACAGGTTAAGAGATCTAACAAATGATGTCATATCTTCATTAGGTATAATAGTGCATTTCTCTACTATGGGATTCTTATTTCTTCTATTAGGGTTTTTAATTAATGAAACCTCATTAGTTTCCATTAGCTCCTAATATTTTCCTAATATGAAGTTCCTTTTAGTATGCCTAAAAACTTTTGCTACCAGTTGTGTGTTTTGTCTCTAAAGCTAAGTAATTTTAATCTCTACCTTTTTAAGCTCACCATTCTCTCCCAGTATTATTATCTTTAAAATTTCTAGAAGTTCCTCTTATATATAAACTTCCATACATACTTTGGAAATACCATTCCTCTTAAGGCCTATTATTTGCTCATCAAAGAATAATGATACCTACAAAACTGACTGAATAACTAAGGTGTAAAGTGGTCCATATTAGGATTAGGCTAAGGTTTTTTTCATTGAGGCATTGCTAGTCTCCATCTTTGGAAAAGCAAAGGTTTACTATAAAAATGCTAGTGTCCCTATTTAAGAATTTTAAGCACCTTTTACTCATCAAAGAGTTTAAAGAGGAAGTAAGCTTCCTGTGTAACCATTTTGTTCTTTAAGCTAGAGTTCTCCCATCTAGTGAGAGCTCATCTCCACATCCATATTTTTTATAGGTAAATTCCTACAATTATATAGGACCAGCTTGTAGCTGCTTATAATAGCTATAAAGAATGGAAAACCATTAAACATTCTACTAGAAGTGGATTATGAGTAATTAAATGTACATTAGTTTATTGAGTGATCCCTAAGTACTTTTCTTTAGGTTTTAGGGAATGTTATACTAAAGGATATATCTTTTCCTCTATCTAAATTTTAAGGTTTAGTGCTATTAAGGGGGGCTTTATTGCTTCCCAATTATATCCTAAGATGGAGATGGTATATATTGGGAGCATCAACATATGGGATGGTAGGTCATTAAGAAGCTTAAATGGACTCATATAAGTGTTAACAAGACCATATTTGAGGTTGTCAAGAGAGAATGGAGAGACTATTCAAGAGTTAGGATGAAGCTAGTTATATAATCCAAGCTAAGAAAGGTAAAAGAAGTATCAGGTGTAGTTGTATGGAAAAAGGTGAAAATTATCATTAACCTTAAATGGAAAGTCAATAGTCATCTTAACTAGAAAGAATGGGAATTGATTTTAGAGATATGTGGGTGCATCTCTCTCTATATAGAATTACTCAAAATGTTCATAAAGCCATAATAAAATTTTCATTTAATAAAAATGATAACTTAGATCAACAAAAAGGCTCCTTGATTAGTATTTTCTCAAAATGCTCTTAACTTAGGTACCGATCATCCTATTGAATTCACCATTCATATTAATTCTTCGAGCTATATGGATTCTCTTGCAAAGAAGCTTTTTTTTTTTGTTGCTTTCTACTTTCTCATTTCTTACATAATCAACTTAGTTTACAAACTCTGTCTTTGCTTCTGCAACTTACCTCTTCTTGTCTATACTTCTCGTGCTCCCATACCCTAATCAACACTTTATACTTTATCCTCCTTACGTCAGTTTTCTTCTTCCTGTCATCCCCTTATTGTTTTAACCCATTTTAGCTTCTTATTATCCTCTTAATTTAGGTTTATCCATCAGACATTACCCTCCCTCCATGGTTTAAATAGTTTCCCACCACTAAAGTCTACTTTGCAAACACCCATTTTTTCTTCTCCCCCTTCTACATTCATTTTTCCTCTCAAGTTCCTCTTCCTTCTCAAGCTGAAAGCACCATTATACCCTTTATCACAAGATCCTAGGTTCAAGTTGTAGGTGAATATACACCCAAACTAAAACTTAACTTCTACCCTCCCATTGAATTCTTAGAAAATAGAATTGTCTCTCCTCTATAAGAAGCTCTTAGATCACGTGCTAGCAAATAGAACTCCAGTTTGCTTGGTTTATTTCTAAACAATAATGAAATAATATGCATCATCTCCTTAACCCAACTATATGTACCCTTAAGAGGATTCAATATGAGTTTCAGAGTGATCCTACTTCATCTCTTCTTTAGGATAAGGAGAAAATAGTTGTACAATATTTTTCAAAAGCCTTTCTATATGATTTCTCACTTATAAAGCAAAGATCTATAATGGAATGGATGAAATATGGTAAAAAATGATTTATTCTTCTATAGGGTTTTGGTTTCCAAAAAAAATAACAATACAATTGTTTCATTACACCTGAATAATTAGAATTTGGATTCAAAACACATATTGCTGTAAGGGGCCTTTTAATACTTCTTAAGCATTATGATGATCCCACTAATGCAAAATCCACTTAGTCATTTTTGAAAGAAATTATGCAAGATTGTATCACACCTTAGG
Organism: Erythroxylum shatona; assembly: GCA_027568895.1. Lineage (NCBI taxonomy): Eukaryota > Viridiplantae > Streptophyta > Magnoliopsida > Malpighiales > Erythroxylaceae > Erythroxylum > Erythroxylum shatona. The sequence goes on along the minus strand of JAOSBK010000009.1, from coordinate 5,920,003 downwards.
AAGGTAAAGACTTAAGCAAGCCTATTTAAATACAAGAAATTCAAAGCACCTTGAAATCTTTGCTCCTTATATGGCTCTTAGTTCAGATGCTTTTAGGCCATATTTTTTCAACATTTCTTGGAACCTAACTAGACACATTGTGAATGATGTTGTCTTGGAATTCTTCAATGAGGTATTCCTTTTATCTAAAATCAATAGCACATTTGTAACTCTTATTCCTAAAAGCAAGAAGCATATATATTTCCTTCATTTTATACCTATATAATGTTTCAATATAATGTATAAAATTATTGTTAAGCAAGTTTTATTTATATAAAGCCCTTGATGTTCCGCAAGTTTATGGATCTTAAATTTTATTAGTTTAGGTGTCAATCACACAAGGAATTAGCTAAACTAATTGAATCCTAACTTTGCCAAAGGTTAAAAAAATGTGATTAAAATGAAAATAAAACTAAATAAAAAATTAAGAAATTGAGTACGTATTGAATGAAATTGAAATCCCAAAATTAACACAAGTAAATCAAAATAAAGCTCTAACCACTTAACAACTGAGATATCGCCATAATATAAGATCAAACAATTATAAGAAAATGGGATTCATTCTATCATCATTTTGTTGCCTTAATCACTTTTGATCTAATTGGTATCATTCTTAGATTTCCAAATGGTTGATTATGCTTTCTCAATATCTAATCATTAAACCCTAATTAATAATCCCTAATTGAATCTAAAATTTTAAATTTGAAATTTCTTAATTAACAAAAATAGCCTACCTCTCTAATTAGTTCTTAAGTGATATAATAAATAATCAGGTCCTCATACAAGATCTCTCTTTGTATAATTACCGATTTGATATTTATATCATCTATTAGGTTGTTAATTCTCATTACCCAACCTAATCATGTTACTATCGATTCAATGTCTTGATTTATTATCAAAGTATGTAAAAACTACAAATATGATTCAATAATCAATCCCAAAATGAAGTTAAAACATCATTAGCAACATATTTAACATCCTCAAACCAAAACATACATCAAGATGAAATGAATAATGAGAGGAAATAGAAATTAACTTGAGATGGATGGGTTGGCGTGACTGGATAGTAGTTGGCTGAAGCTCCTCTTTTCTTCTTTCCTTCTTCTCTTTTCTTTGTGTTCTTTTTCAAGATGGAAAAATAGAGGCTCCCTTAATTACATTTTCTGATCTTATATAGTTCCTAGGCCATTTAGGGTTAAAAAAAACTAGGTTTTACCTAGGACAAAAAGTCAAAAAAATTCTAAAAATGAGAATAGAGGGAGATCCATACATCTGGCAAGTGTCTGTTAGGATTGTGACACCATGGGATGATGTCTTGTAATATACCACTCTCATAGAGCATAAGCTCGAACATACTATAGGATATTCGAGAACATATTCTATGAAAATGGTACATTAAGAAAATCAAGCTAACTCATTAAAGGCATCAAACATATAATATGCATTATAAATATTCATATCTTCCCATTTCATTCACAACCATAAAAGTCACATGTGTCATTACAATTCAGATTCCACATATACATTACACCACATTTTTATGAGTTCAAATCTCAGTATAAAAAATATAACATGAAATGGGATGCTAATACAAAAAAGATCTATCTAGACTCCTCAAATTTAGTTGATTAGACAATTTAGCCATTCTCATCCCTAAAATGCAAGTACTAAACTTCTACTATAACACCTTAAACACCTTAGTAGTTAGAACTCCTCTGAACCAAAAAACAACATTGCAATTTTGATGAGTTTGCAAACTCAATAAGTAAACCATCGTCGATGTATTCACTCAAGTCATATCACAAAAATAAGTATATCATATCATCTAGTATTGAATACCACATCACATTTCATCATATTTCAACAAGTACATCATGTAAGCTAGCATTACATATCACAACACAACCTCCATTTACTTCAACTGTATTTTACTATTAGAAAACAATTCAACAATTCATTTGAGTTCAATCATATGATACATGTAAGGATGTATATGCAAATGAACATTTGTTTTATTGTGACCAAGTGCCTATTAATCCAATTTAAAGTCCTATATATGTTGTGGATACCGAGATTATATCTGGCCCATATCCATTGGATACCAAGTCCATGCTATATGAGCCTGAGGCTCTTTTCATCATTATGAGCTCAAAGCTCTTTTCTCACATCAATCACTCTTGTCATAACTCCTTTATTTGATCATGCATTTTGATGTGATGAGATGCATCATTTCATATGCTATGCTTTCATTTCAGTATACTTATGTCATATATCAAGCTCCTGGGATCTAAGTCCTACATTTATCAATCAATTGTACACACATTTCGAATTAAACATACAATTTATACTGAATTACATATCAATGAGTTTACACATCTAAGTTAACTCACAATATGCTCCAGAAAAGTTATTGCCTCGATGTTCCAGTATTTGGATGTTGACAATCACCTTGCGCATCTGTCATCATACAATACATATATAGTTCATAAATCACTAATTTGTTTAATCATATTAATAAACAATCATGCACATGTATATGTTTCATGTTTCAATTCATGCTCAATTGAATTTTCAGGCATATATTCTTATACAAATATCTTAACCATTCAAACATTATAGCTTGTATACAACTAGTTTGCAATCAGGTTTATACCTTAAGTAAGCTTGATTTTCTCCAAATTCATCAATCATATATTCTCCAAACTTTTATATATATATATATTCATATAATTTCCCAATTCTCATTCATGCATACCCTAATACATATTACTCATGTCCTTAAGATTATGTTTGCATTCATAAGAACACCTTTATTCCTTTAACAACTCATAATGTCCAGATTTGGATACATAGATATCAAAACAGTCCATTCTCTAAGTTATAACATTAATTAACAACCCAAACTTATCAAGCTCTTAACCAATTAATCAAATAACAATCTCGGTTCATTCCAAGCCTTAATTAAGTTTAAATACACCAATTTAGAGTGACTTTTCTTTAGCTAGTTCAACATGTACACAAAACAGAAATTAAGAATCTAGAACTAGGCCCACGATCATTAAGGACCTTGCCACAATCGTGACAAAAGGCAAGTAAATGGGCCACGATCTTGCACTGAGGGCCACGATCATGCACTGTCTTTCTTCCTCCATTCTCCACAAATTTTACATACTTAGAGACATCACTACCAATTGAATTTTTCCATAATTCATGTCCTATGAAGCTACTTCATCTCATGCTAGTATAGCTTCCATATTGGTTACATTAAATGTCACAAAAATATACTCATTTGTTTCATTATCATCCATTTTATAACATCATAGATGTAGTCCTAACTTTTTCATATTTGAAAACACTTCAATAATACCTATCTTTAGCATGAATTCATCATTAATTATACTTCAAATCCTCACCTAAATCATCTATATAACAATATTGTTTTCATGCATCCAAAAATAAAAAAGAAAAGTAACTAATTCATCCATCGTTTTCTAGCACAACTTCAAAATCAACATTACATTCAATCCATCCCAAATCAATCATTATAAAAATTTGCTAACACATGCCACAATAGATCAATACTTCACTTACTTGTTCAGCTTAAATTCCACCTCAATGTTTCAAGCCTACTTTGCCTCACATACATGCAAAATCATTTCAGAAGCAAGGTGGGAGTAGGATGGTTTCAACAAAGACAAGAAGATAACAACAAATGCAATAATGTTCTACTTCTATAACTATCTTTATAAAGGCTTTTTTCATGGATTTTGGGTGCCAATTGAACAGAGTTTAGGAAGAAACACAGAGATGTGAGGGAGAAGTAAGTTTCTGCAACGAAAGGAAGAAGGAGTGAGTTTTAGGAGCAAACAACAAGTGAAGAGACTTTGCCATGTTTGTGTCGTGTGGTGTGAGTGGAGGATGAGTTTAAGGACACATGTCATAAAGGCAAGTTAGACGCATGTCCACTCATTAGGTTGCGAAATGTCACTTCGTAGACCATTTGTCAATTAATTCTACTACTATATGTCACTCATTTTATAGGCTTAGTCATTCTAAATTTTCATATGACAACTTGTCTTGCTACTCGAAAATTTTCCTATTCTAAATATACATTTTAATCCATCAATCTCCCAATTGTAACAATTAACTCAAAGTTACTAATTGTGATCCATCAATTCTTTTTATTGGTAAATCGAAATATAAGACATTAGAAATGCACAATTGTGTCACAATTATTTAAAAACTTTCACACCCCGGAACATATCAATTAAGTGCCATTTTTCTAAATCAATTTTCATATGTGTATGCTCATATTATGCATGTGAATGAAATCATAAAAATCATATCCTAAATGCACCAAATTCATTCTAATATGATGTAATTTAGTAATCTAACACTTTAATCCCTCAACAGGTTTGGAAACTGGCTATTACATGTCTTCTGTCATGATAGTGACATCTGTCCATGCTTTCTCCATCTTTAACTGATTTCATACACTAACAAACACATCAAAATACCTTAAGTGCACAAAAAAAGTCTAATACCATGCTCTAAACAACATAACCCTCAAAAATAGAAACACATAGTCACATTGACATAATTTTAAATCTAAAAATGCACAATTCAAATAATCAAAACCTAAAAACACAGTAAAACGCCTACCAAAATATAACATTGATTACCACTATCAATTATTTCTAAGATTTTAGCTCAAAGGTTGGAAAAATTATTACATAATTACAACGATCTTTCTTAGTGGCTTACATATCAATAAGAATTATGGGTCACAAAATCTTATTACTAGAAAAGTTGGTAAAAACCTATTCTAAAAGAAGAAGTAACAAGAATTGCCTCCTTAAGATTGATTTAAAGAAATCGATAGTGACTAGAATTTTATTTTAAACACTCTACATGCCATAGAACTCCCTAAAATTTTCATTCAATGGATCTTACAATTCATAACTACTCCCTCATTTAGAGACTTCAAAGACTATATGCTTCTGATGTTACTGCATCTCACATGAGATGGCATAATGAACACGAATAGGAAGATAGAATAATGAGTCATCCATCGATGCATTAGTATGGAAACATTTTAATCACACCCACTATGAGTTTGCAGCTGAAAGTTGAAATGTTAGGTTAGGATTGTCGATGGATGGATTCTAACTTTTTGGTTAATTTGGCCAATAATACTTATCATGATAGTGATTATGCTGGGCCTACAAATCTAAAGCATAAAATTTATGTATTCTTATAACCATTTATATCTTAATTCCAGCATCTTTGGGAATATGGTGTGGAGACATATCATGTGTCTCTGAAACAAAACTTTATGTTGAGAGCAACTTTAAAGTGGGCTATTAGTGATTTTTTGGTATATGTTATGTTGTCTCGATAGAGAATAGCTGGTTAATTGACTTGTCCTTATTGTGACAATGATTTTGATGCATTTTATCTTTCAAACGAGGGCAAAACATGTTGATTTGATAGCCACAAAAATTTCTTCCTCTAAATCATCCATTTAGATGCAATAAACAAAATTTCATTAAAAATAGGATGATACAAACACCTCCTCCACTTCACAAAGTAGGTGAAGAGATATTGCAATAGATTGATGAATTAGGGTTGTTGAAAGTTACAGAATTTGAAGCTGATGAAGTTAATACAAGCATTAGTAAAAATTTTGGTTGGAGAAAACGAAGCTTCTTTTGGGATTTTCTATATTGGAAAATTATTTTTATACACCATAATCTAGATGTGATGTATATTAAAAAACTATTTTTGACAATTTGTTCAATACCATAATGAACGTTGAAGGGCGAACAAAAGACAACACAAAATCACGAGCTGATTTGAAACTTTTTTGCAGAAGGAATGAGTTAGACAAAGATCTTTGCGCTAGTAAATATCTAAAAGCATGTTACAATTTCGACAAAAACCAAAAGAAAAATTTGTATGAATGGTTGAAAAATCTAAAGTTTCCCGATGGTTATGTTTCAAACTTTGCAAGGTGTGTAAACATGAGGAAGTACAAATTATTTAGGATGAAAAGTCATGATTGTCATTTATTTATGCATAGGCTAATTCCAATTGTATTTTAGGAGTTGCTACATAATAAGGTTTGGGAAGTTATAATAGAATTACGTTTGTTTTTCAAAAGCTTAACATCATTTGAAATAAAGTTGGCTGAAATAGAAAAACTAGAAAGGGAAATTTCAATAATTTTGTGCAAATTAGAAGAGATTTTCCCTCCATACTTCTTTGACTATATAGAACATCTACCTGTGCATTTAGCACACAAGGCTAAACTTGTTGGTACAGTTCAATATCGATGGATATATCCATTTAACAGGTAATTGTATTAAATATTTAAATTGAAGTAACAACATGTTTTAATAACAGAATTGTAATAACCCTATTTGCTAATGTAGGTATATGCATCACTTGAAGAAAAAATGTCAAAAACAAGGCTAAAGTTGAAGTTTTGATATGTTATGCTTATTTAATAGAGAAAATAAGTATATTTTTCTCACATTATTTTGAGTCATATGTTCACACAAGTGAAAAAAAAGTTCCTCATAATGACAATGGGGGAGGAATGGGTGATGTTGATGGTAACTTATCCATTTTCACATATCTTGGATGAACATATGGACATTCAACAAGAAGAATTTTAACAAAGGAAGAAATAGAGGTTACCCATGGTTACATTTTATTGAATTGTCAAGAGGCTCAACCTTTCGTGTAGTAAGTTGAAATTGATTATTTAGGTTTTGAAATTTAGTATTATTCACAACTGAAATACATAATAATGTTTTAGATTATATGAGGAATGGTTACGCAAGCTAATGCCCGTGAAAATGCAGGACGATATCAATAAAGAAGTTAGAAGACACTTTCCTCGATGGTTCGAGAAATATGTAAGTTTTCACTTACAATTATTGAA
>JAOSBK010000009.1:5878687-5899094 GCA_027568895.1 Erythroxylum shatona | reverse complement strand
GAAAAATCGTGAACGACACTTATTTTGAATAATTAAAATCCCTCTAAAACGACACTTATTTTAGATAGGAGGGAGTAATAATAATCAAATGTTGTCATATATGTTTAGTGTCAATTAAGCCGCTGACTTTTATCTTGAAATTTAATATGATTTTTAATTCAAATAAATTGAAATATTTATTGTTATAATATGAATTTCTTAGTGGAATACTCTAAAAATTTAAAGGATTATATTGAATTTTAATTTTAGAACATTATTTAACAATCTTTTGGACAGCTGTTCTTGCAATCAATGATTAAAAAATTGAACAGTTTAATTGTAAAAATTTTAAATTGACCAATTTTTTAGTTTAATTTTTAATTTTTTGATTCGATTTATTTTCATAATCTTTATTATAAAATCTTATAAGCTTATTAATTAATTATTTTGTTTTTATAAACTAGTTATTTTTAAACCAAAATAAACTAATAGTTTTATTTTTCAATTAAACTATAAATTAAGGACAATCTTTTTCAATCATATCTTAAATTCTTTAAATTTATTCAATTTTAAATTAATTTTACAATAGTTTAATACTGATTAAACATTTCGAACCTTAAATCTATTGTCTTACCAGTTTAACTTTGGTTCTAGATTTAAAACCTAAGTCTTACTTAATATTATGAAGATGCACTTGTTTTAACTTTTACTTATTGTGAGACTAATAAATTATTACGGCGTTTTATTTTGTGGAGTTTCGAGATTTTGTCATAATAAATCAGGATTTAATGGACTTTGATTCCTAACTTTGAATAATTGTAAACATTATCTTCTTACTTGATGGGATAATTAAGTGTTAATTTTCTTTATTCGTTTCTAATCTTATGCTTCTTTTGTTCTTTGTTGTAATCAATCATTAAAAAACTTAATCGATTTAGTTGGTTTAATCGTATAAATTTTGAACTGTTCAATCTTTCGGTTTAATTTATTTTAACTCTTATTATTAAAAATTGATCAATTTATTAATTAATTGAATAATTTTTATTAATTAATAAATTTTTATAAATCAAAATAAACCAATTAATTTTATTTAATGATCTCATTTTTAATTAAGCTTTAAATTATTTTATAAATAAGAACAATCTTCTTTTATTATATTTCAAATTGTTTAGTTTTATTGAATCTTTAAACAATTTTATAATGAAAGCTTAAACATCTTATCTTACTATTTATAAAGAAATTCGTAAGCTGTCAAATGGTAGCATAGCCCTCCTCTATAAAGAAATTGGTAGTTGGTAATTAAACAAAGCTAAGTGATCTTAATTAGGTTCTTCTCATGCCTGTTTTTGCACATTGTTCAACGTTTATTGTTGAGCAGAAAGATATTAAAAATAAAGCAAACGCAATTTGTTTCACATTTCTTCCAAAGTGAAATACCCAAAAAATCAGTCATTAGTGTCTAATCTTTAACCTATTTGCTGTTAACTCTTCATTAGTTCTCATAATTTTTTCGGTAAACTTCCAAGTTTGTTTAAGTATTTTAAAGCTTAACTGATTTGGCTGATTTAACTATAAAAATTTTGAACCGTCTAATTTTTCAGTTCAATTTTTAACTTACCAATTTAATTTATTTTAATAAATCTTGTTGTTAAAAATTGATCAATTAATTAATTAATCAATCAATTTTTATAAACTAATAAGTTCTTATAAATCAAAATAAATTGATTATTTTTTATTTACCAATTTCTTTTTTAATTAAATTTCAAATTTTTCGATAAATAAAGACAATCTTTTTCAATCATATTTCAAAATTTTTAGCTTTATTTAATATTTAGCTAGTTTGATGACAGTTTAATATCGGTTAAACTTTTTAGGCCTTAAATCTCTTATCTTATTAGTTTAACTTCCGATATAGTTTTGAAAACATCGTTTTTTTACAATTGAGGATTATCTATAATGGAAAGATGAGGATTTTTATGAAATAAAAAGATTGAATAATTAAAAGTAAATAATGCTTCAAAGAATAACTTCAAACACCTTTAAATGAGTTATTCTCAAACAATCTCAGCTGTTTAATGTTTGTAGGTCTCAATTATTAAATCCGTAGATTTTTATATAATAGAGTAGGTACATGATAATGAAAACAGATGATCTGATCCTCCTTTAAATATGATAAAATCATGCATTTTTTGTATCATTGAAGTTGGTGAAAATTAGTATATACTAAATTGAGTATATGCAACTGATGCACAAACATCCTATTCCTGATAAAGAAACAAAGACATATTTATGAAAAGAAGGCTATTCCTCCAATTATTGTACTTTATAGACTTTGTCCTTTTTATCAAATATATATTCAAGGATGACAAAAGCATATTGGCATGATAAGGACTCTTACAAGAGATTGGAAAGTAAAGCTAAATACATTTCTCTTAATCTTCCTTACTCTTCACAAAGCTGTAAACCCTTTAAGCATCTATTTGTTCATTACGTTTTCTCTTTACTTTTAAATGTATAGCTTTGCAAGATACCAAAGCTTGGCATAGCAGCTAAGTATATATGCATATAAGGAATTTATGAAGGGAAAAGGAAAGGACAACTGACTAGTGAATGATTAAGAGTTTAATTAGTACCAGTCCATTCAAGGGAAAGTTAAAAAATTACAAATGTCAACTATATGATATTGATTTAATTAGTTATTTTATGCATTGATTTTTGTTTGTAGCAAAAGGGCATGTGATAAGTCATGAGTCATTTTCATATCACGAACAATTTTATACCATATGTAAATAAAAAATTCAGAATTAATCTAGAAAACATCAAACTTGATGGCTAAATCTTGTTTTGAAACGTGTTAAGTTAAGGGATTACTTTATTTTAATGATGTGCTTTCTTATAACTAATCCACCATTGTTATGCTGTGCTTATTATATGGTTTTTATTAATTTCTCGTATTTCTTTTGTTTTCTTATGCTTTAGTCTTCTCAAGAAGATGAAGAAGTCGTAATTTGTATCCTACACCTATAAAAGCAAGGATCATTTTGGATTGAGAAAGTTCAAGGCAAGTAGTTCCAACCAAAAAAAAAAAAAAAGAATCAGAAGTCAATATCTGCTGATAGAGATAAACGCAGGGGACTCTTCCTTGCTTAGAATAGTCGGCCATGATGTTGTACATGAGACAGATTTTCTTTCAAAATCCGATCACACTAGAACCTTCTATTGGAAAAAAGAAATGAAAAATAAGAAGAAAAATGGTGACCCTTTATGCCAAAAAAGAAAAAAATTAGGAAATTTTTTTATTTGTATTAATAAAGAGAAAATTTTATAGTTAATTAAATCGTTCTTTTTAAGATACAACGACAATAACGACCTAATACAAATTTAGCTAAAGAGAGAGTTTGAGGAGGTTCAACACTCTTAATCTTATCCTTAATCTGACTAAGGTGACTCGAAGGCTACTACATACCTGAGGACTATACAGCTAGCGAGGTCGGAGTGAGTCACCCCAACTAACACCGTATCCTCCGCGTGCTCGCAAGAAATCCCCAAATCGAGTAAACGAATGAAGCTTCGAAAAAGACAAAGATTGTTTTACCTTAATTGTTGAAGGTAGTTATCGAACGTTGTCGTTTTTTAAGTGTAATTGCGAACGCTGCCGTTTTGTTTGGCTCTCTATTGCATTATTATTTCTTTTAATGAAAAATTTTAATTTCTTAAAAAAGAATAATAGGTAGACTATTATTTCTTTTTGTTTTCCCTCAATAGGCAAAAGTTGGCATACATTTGGTTAGGTTCTTAAGTAAGAACCTATTGTACCTTTTGGGTTACCTCAGCAAACTAAGTAGGCAGTGAATTATGCAATTGGATCTATTTGTGGAAGCCAACCTGGCCTGAATGGACATCACTATACTTGTAGGCATCTATTTCCACTTTTAGGTTCAGGCAAGTAAGGTATGGGCAGCCAGTCCTTTTCAATACAGATATTTCATTTCCAATCATGGAGGGATTTGCATTCCACAAAAGACAAGACTAACAGCAGCTACATGGCACCTACGGTGCTAGTCTAAGCTGTGTTCTGCTCAAAATGGGTAGGATGAAATGTTTTCAGGGTCTGCTTATAATCTGTCCTTTCGCTTTCTTAGAACAGTTTCTCAAATTTCTTTGACCCACGTCTACATTCCAGGAGTTTTAAAGAGAAACAGTTTCTTGATAAGCCAGTTCAGAGATTTCAGGACCCTATCTCTTGATCTATACGATGGTATTGTCAGTTGTAATGGAGTTTTAATAAAAAATGCAGGAGCTTGGCAAGTTTCTGGGGTCGAATTACTGATTTGCTGTTTGGAAACACCTCAATTGTGTTTGAATTTAATTTAGCTATTTGGAAACACAAAAATAGAATGAGTTCAATTCATACATGTAATTGAAACTTATTCTCTTTTCAAATTGAATTCACTCCTCTAACTATTGGAATTGAATTCATGCAAGTGATTGACTTGCATGAATTCAACAAAGATATGAGAATTTTCCACCCATTTTTACCTAATAAATAATATTTATATATGATTAATAATCAGATTAATTTTTTCTTATTTTTTATATTTAAAAATTGTAATTTTACATTAATTATGAAATTATTATTGTAAATTTAGAAAAATGAGATTTTTTTAAAAATATAGAATAAATCATGAGATCCTTTGATCAAATTGTATCAATTTATGCACTATATCTTCTTCAATTTTATAATAATAATTAAAAAAATTTATATTTGTTAGTCAAGGGTAAAAATATTATATGAAATAATAATTCATTTTGATTGTGCTCCAAATAGTGTAATTGAATTCAATTCCAATATTGCTAAATTTGTTCCAAATGGTATAAATTGAATTGAATTCAATCTTATTAATATAATTAAATTTAATTCATTAATGAATTCAATTCGAAAGTTTCCAAACATCCTGTAAATGAATAGGATCAATTTCTGTCACTTAAGAAGACCTATAAAGCAGAGACTAAAAGTAGTTCCAAGTTATTGTTACAATCCAAGCAGAACTCCTCCACATGCATTTTCAATCATGCTAACTCTCCAAAGTACAGATATAGCCAAGACAGTAACTGAACCGTAACCTGTCTGTTGCAAGTCCAGATTATAAGCTGTTCATGTTTGAACTTCGCAGGTCAAGAAGACCATGAAGCTGCAGCAGTAGCAAACATGCTTGGGTCTTGATTCGGTTAGCCTTGCCCTCCAAAATATGCCCCATTCCATTGATTACAATGATCCCGTCTTCTCCACTGTCAAGATATCAAATCAAAGCAAGGCATTCAATGATAGAGGAAAGCATAACCACATTACATGTCCAGGGCAAAAGCAATTGGACAGCCATCTCAGGATTTGGTCACAGATGCATTAAGTAGTTCCATCCAAGCTCCAAAATGGATCATAAATAAAGCGCAGTAACCATATAACAGGTTTAATACTATCAGCAGTATAAACTGCTGTTGTCATACCATCATCAAATGTAAAATGTAAGGCGTGTTAGGCACTTTGACAAGGAAAGAGTAGGGCATTACAGGACATGCTTTTCTAACATAGCATTGCCGGGATTGCCTACTTCACGCTGAGACACATTTACCTGCTTGTTTTCAGGCTACGAACCCAAGAAAGGCGAACCGTTTGCTTCCCCATTTAAGTTCTGCAGTGTATCCTCTAACATTCTTTCTGTAAAACCGTTCAATGTGGTGCCATATATAATCACTAAGGTCTGAAAACAAGATCCTGGAGCATTGTATAGAGATGTTGATTCCTCAGCAGCTGGTAGTTATAACAAAACATGATGTGGAAGTGACATTGGTACGTATTAGCAAATTGCACAAAACCACATCGTGTTCCAACTGGTATTTTCACTGAAACAACTTCATCAAACTGGGAGAAAGGCAACTTCAGATCCTCGTTACTGACATCAGAATCAATCCCTTCCCACAAATATCTGCCAGATTCTGTGAACGAGGCAACTGGATTGAACAAAGCCGATCCAACTAGGGGGAGTCTAACTAACTGTTGTATTATTAGAGTCACCATCACTATGGGAGCCTTGGTGTTAGAAACTAAACTTGGTTTAAAACATGCTTCTAGATAATGAGTTATATCTGACTAGTCAAAATACCAAGCCAAATTATCTTTGAACTCCTTTGGATAGTTTCATTGAGGCTTGTATTATAGTCGGTTATTACCCACTCTACTTCCCTATAAATATGGCCATTTGGCCATTACATATGTATTGTACAAAATCAAAGGAAATTTGAGGGAAAAAGAAAGGTTGTGTAGTATGTGGAAGCATTGTAAGGTTCCCAACTCCAACAAGTTGTGTAGTGAGAAGTTTTAATAAAGTGAGTGTGTATTTTATTAAAAAAGTTTATTTCTAGACAATCTAATTGCCAACATTTGGTATTAGAGCTCGGTTAAATCACTCAAGTAGATCAAGATGGCTTTGAGTTCAACAATTGGAGTTCAACCAATGCAATTATCTATTTTCAAGTTTGATGACAAAAACAATTATGCATTGTGGAAACACTTGATTGAATTATATTTGAGAAGCAATAGATATGGTGAAATTTTGGAGAAAGGCTTAGTAAAAAAAGAAAATAAGTCGATAGTAAAAAAAATGATTCGTGATCGTTTATTAAATGAAAAATCTTGTTTTTAATTTGTCAATATGTTGAGTTGCCGATTCTTGAAATAATATTTCATGCCAAAACAACAAGGAAGACTTGGAATATTCTGCTCAAAATGTATAAAGGAGTAGACATAGATAAATGAACAAGACTACAAGGTTTGAAAAGGCAATATGAGTTGATGGAGCAAGGCACAAATGAAAGTATTTCGTGATTATTTTTCACAAATGGAAAATTTTGAATAATGAGATAAAAAATAATGGTCATGAAATCACGATGAAAGATATTGTAGTGAAGATCATGCACACATTGACAAGTCTATTTGATTATATTATCATAGCCATTGAAGAGTCTAAAGGTTTGGAGTCTATGACTCTCAATGATTTACAAGACTTATTAGAGTCCCACAAAATTCTTATGAATGAAAAATTACCGACCATAATGGAGCAAGTTCTAAAAGCCCAAGTAAATTTGAGAATTCAGAAGGAAATTGCAATAGGCAAAATAGAACATAATTAAAGAAGTTCAAATTTCACATGTAGAGGAGGCAAAAATTTCAGAACCAATTTGTAACACCCCCTACACATAGGGCAACTAAGTTCCTATACATACATTCACGACATGCATTTCGGCTCAATGCTATACATATAAACATTACAAAACTCCCCAATACTTAACATTATCATTTAACAGTAGTAAAACATTTTTATATTTACATGGTAATTCAAAAGAAAACATATAATTTCCTTTAACCATTATATGTACAATCATCTTTAACTAAAACACCTTCCATAAGTATTTTTCTACAATCAGTCGTCTTTGGTCCCTGTAGATGTTTCATGTAGCTCACTCTTATGACTTGGACATACACGGATTAACATCTGTGCTAAGCTTGAAAGCTTAGTGAAGAAACACTTAATTTGGATGATCACTCATAGTAGTCATCCGCCTAGCACATACATTCATGAACATCGCACAAATATAAATAATGATAGCATACTTAATCAAATAAATAATGTAAACATGCTTCAATATTTTTTTTTCATATACCATAAATTCACCTTCGAAACTCAAACATTGATATTCAATACTCAATGATACTAATTATCAATACAAATGCAAATGCTCATTCATATACTGATTATATATGTTGTCATACTATATTTATTATTTACATCTCTTTACTTTACTTTATGTGTTAGGCTACACATTTTCTGTAGGTGTGGATAACGGGTGCTATAAATATCAGAAGATATCAAACTGTGGATACCTAAAGGTATCGAACTGTGAATTCCCAAAGGTATCAAACTATGAATATATGAAGGTATAGAATTGTGGATACCCAAAGGTATTTGAACTGTGGACACCGGTGGTGTCAAACCATAGTAGTTGCACGGTAACCCTATAGGCATGTCTATTTATCCACAACCAAGACAATAAAGTAGGCACTATAACATTTCCTTTAACTATTTTCGAATTTTACAATTCATATATTGACAAGTCAAATGATATAAATTTCAAGTTATAAAATCTGTATCTATGTTCATACATGCAAGTCATAACTTAACAATATTAGAAGGGTGTCAAAATTACACTTGTATAATTACATTATACACATATGAGCAATAAATATCCATATCAATCATTTATTTACATGTAAGCGTTCTTTAGCATGCATTATGCTTAATATTAAGTTTTAATGTTTAATCACGTAATTCACACACACGTTAAAACCTATTTCATTTATTTGTAGGTTTCTGAAAGGTTTCATACATATTCAAAAAGGTTCGGATAAGATTCGATAAAAATTGGAAATGAAAAGAATGTCACAGTCGTGACAAACACTCTCTCCATTTATACCACTACTTGCTCCTTAATATGCATACATAAAAAGTTAGAATTGGGTTTTGAGTCTTCTAGACATATTTTCCTCTATGTCTATAGTTTCTATAGCACCAACAATTAAACCATTTGGAATTCTAAATCATGAGATATAGGCAAAATATCACAAGCTACTCCAAAATAGGGACAACATTAGATCACCTTTTTTGATCTCAAATTTAAAGGTCATAGAGCTAGAATTACGTCAGAGTCCCTTCTAGAGATATCTGTTTCTATGTTTAGGTTTCATATTCAACTAAAATAACACAATTTTGAGGTCTTTAGGCTGAGTTATGACTTAAATAATGTGACTAACTTAAGCAAACCCTAGATAGAATTTCACTACATGATACTCTCTTGTCATATATAACCAAGTTCGTGCAAAGTAACACTAAAGCAACATCCCAAAAACAATTCCACATCCAAATGAATCTTTATATCTATTAAATCATATACAAATACAGAAATCAACTAAGTGAAGTCCCAAACCTGAAAATTGACAAAGTAAGTCTTTTATTGCCTTTCCTTCCCTTCCTCTTTGACTTTGCTTAACTCACAACTAGAAACACAAAAAATATACCTCTCAATCCCACTTCCATCCTTATAATTTCATTCCTTCATAAGAAAATTACGAAGAGATAAAGGTGAAGAGAAAATCCCTAATTTTTACCTTGATTTTCACCTAAGATTGGCTTGATTTCTTACATGAAAAATGATGGGATGAAGAAGGTAAATGGAGAGGAGAAAAATTTGACCTTGGATACCCCAATATGTCGTGCATCTCTCATCTCCATATCCCCATTCTAGAACTTTCAAGACTCACATATATGCTTAATTCCTATTGGACACACATTCTTTATTATTATTGGTCACACATGCCTTAATCCAATTGGTCCATGTGTTAACTTTAGAAAAATTGCATATTGGTCCTTCTTCTTCTTTTACATCCCACATTTTCCTACAATCTTATAAATTAATTTCATTCCCCTATGTCTTAATTTTATAATGAAATAAATTTCATGCAATTTGGTTAATTATTCCGAGAGTTATACCCAAAACACTATAGGTTGTTCAAAAATAAGGACAACAATCATAACTCAACTTCAAGCCAAAATTCAAAAATCTTAGAGGCACAATAAAATTTGGGTTCCATCATGAAAGTTTTATACCTATGTCTCTAACTTAGCCAATTTGGAGGTCTACAGACCAAGATATGGCCAAATTACAGAGGTATGTTCGTGTCGAAATGAACAAATTACCCACTTACCCAAATCTTTTACATTAAGTACCATTTTGTCTCTTACTATACTTAGATGCATGTATTTCATTTGTTATGCTCACTTCTTAATATACCCTAGACATGCTATAATACTTATAAGGTACATGTTGGGGTCTTACATCATTAGGTTTTATACATGTTATTATACCGGTATATAGTAGTTAACTTAGTGTGGATAAGCAATATAAAACCAACTCTGTAACTAGTGGTTAACTAGTTGTAGATAAGCAATGTAGAACTAGCTCCACAACTACAAGTATATAGCAGTTAATCTAGTATGGGTCTAGAACAAGCTCCATAACTAGTGCTTAACCAATTGTCGGTAAACAATACAAAACCAGCTCCGTAACTACTAATGTATAGCGATTAACTTAGTGCAAGTAAGTGATGTAGAACCTGCTCTGTAACTAGTGGTTAACCAGTCACGGGTAAGCGAAGCATAACCAACTTTGTGACTTTATGCATAAAATAAGGCAAAAAAAGTTAATCGTGGGCTATATCATGTAAGAAAGTTCATGATAATAATAATCCTTAGTGATTAAAGTTATGTTGCACTTAGAAATTAGAGGAAAAAGAACCAAAATGATCTGAATTCACATCTTTAGAGCCATTTTATCTATTGTCAATCTTCTTACCTTTGTTAAGTAAAAAGCAGATGAATTAGGCTAAAGAAGGGACAAATAATGGAAGAAATGGAGTTACTATGACTTACATTGTCGTGTATAGGAATGTGTAACTTACTAAAAATGTGTACAAACTCAAAGACATTGTTTCAAGCAACTTTGGGATTTACACACCTATTTCAAGAATTACATAGCCGTGTAAGTGACTTCACAATTGTGTAAGTTTGTCATGTATCTCTGTAACTCCACAATTTCTACCAAATTAACATATATGGTCACTTACATGCTTGTGTAGCTAACTGTGTATAACAAAGAAACCTTAATTTTACATTATAAAAGGGCATTTGAAAGGCCAAAATGGGTATAAATATATTAGAGACTCAAAAAGAGGTAGATTTCTTTTCTTTTAAGAGTTATGAGGAGCTAAACTTCATCTTTCCAATTCAAAGGGGATATCAAAACTGATGAGCATATTTGAGCATTGATTAATCTAGTGTTGTTATTCTTAACTCTCTTTTGGAATTGATTACGTTATTTTGTGTTTAATGTTTTGAATATATATATGAATGAATTAGATAGGCCTACTAAGATTTTCACTTATGGATTCATTACTGACTTGAGCTTATATCATTTTAACTTGTTTTCTATTATAAAATGTATTTGTCACACTAAATTTAGAAAGCTTATTCTAGGTTGTCTATAAGATAGACCGAATTGAAGAGCTTATTTTAATTAGATACAATATAAGTGAAAATTAGGATTAACAATGCTTATTGTTAATCTACGGTTAATAGTTTATATAAAAGCAGTGGAGATTAACTACTCAACCTTGAAACAAAGATCAAAGATATAATGGCTTAAAGATGGTAATAGGAATTCAAGTTCCTTATATAATTTTATGCTCTCAAGGAGGAATTATAATAGAATTATCTCCACTTAGAATAACGAGGGCCTCTTGATTAACTCTTAATCTAACTCATTGTATGAAATTCATATCTTTTATGCTTATCCTTAAGTCCTTCATTACTGAGTTGATTTTAAGTAGAGAAATGGACTTTTTGGCCACGCTACTTAATGCCTTAAATGTTGAAAAGCCTTGTTCTCTTTTAAGCCTAACAAAACTTTAGGCATGATGGCTTTAATACATTTATCTTTTAAAAAACTTCTCCTTATGCCAAAGTCTTTATAACTAGAACAATAGTGAAATTCTGCATTCAAGAAAAGATGTTTAAAGAGCTTGAAAAAATAACTTTCATAACCCTCATTCCCAACCTTGCCCCTCTTCCTTAAAAGATTTCATACATAATTTGTTATTTCAATACTATATACAAAATCATATCTAAGATTTTTGATTTTAGACTTAAAGTTGTAACTAGTCACTACATTGGTCCTTCTCAAAGAGCATTTATTAAAGGAAGGAAAATAAGAGACAACATTCTTAGTGGTTAAGAGCTCTTTAAGAACTATAGCAAAAAAATTATGGGAAAGAAGAATCACCAAGATTGATTTTCATAATGCTTTGACTTAATTAGCTATAATTTCGTCCTCCATACACATTTGTCTTTTTCTTTTCCCTCTAGATTCATATTTTTGATTGAGTAATGCATCTCCACTGTCTCCTTTAGTATTTAATACCTTAAATGTTGAGAAGCCTTATTCTCTCTTAAGCTTAACAAGACTTTAGGCCCGATGGCTTTAATACATTTATCTTTTAAGAAACTTCTCCTTATATCAAAGTCTTTATAACTAGAACAACAATGAAATTCTTCATTCAAGAAAAGATGTTTAAAGAGCTTTAAAAAAATAACTTTCATAACCCTCATTCCCAACCTGACCCCTCTTCCTTAAAGGATTCCATACATAATTTCTTATTTCAATATTATATACAAAATCATATCTAAGATGATTGATTCTAGACTTAAAGTTGTAACTAGTCACTATATTAGTCCTTCTTAAGGAGCATTTATTAAAGGAAGGAAAATAAGAGACAACATTTTTAGTGCTCAAGAGCTCTTCAAGAACTATAGCAAAATAGAATTATGGGAAAGAAGTATCACCAAGATTGATTTTCATAATGCTTTGACTTAATTAACAATAATTCCATCCTCCATACACTTTTTTCTTTTGCTTTTTCCTTTAGAATCATATTTTCAATTAAGTAATGCATCTCCACTGTCTCCTTTAGTATCTTAGTGAATGGTGAACCTATCAAAGTCATCAAAAATGCTAATGACCCTATTTCTCTTTATTTGTTAACCCTAGGTATGAAGGTTCTAAATAGGTTAATTGGTTATGTTATTCAAAATGAAAAGCATTTCAAACTCCACCATAAATATAGGAAGTTAAGAATTCATAACCTAGTTTTTACAGATGAATTACTTTTCTTTTCAGGGGCTGATCCAAAATCTATTACTCCACTAATGTCAACACTTCACACCTTTAAATATTTCTGAGACCTTAACATGAATAAGTCTAAGAGATGTCTTTTTATTTCTTTAGATGGCCTTCATCTTGCATCTTAGTTATCACACTTAATATGACTACAACCTTGAAACCCCCCTTTCACCCATTTGGGCATTCTAATCACTTCATAATGGCCATACCAAGTTGATTTCCAGCCTTTGATTTAAAGAATCAAGAAGAGGAATAATACTTAGTACAACAAAAGCTTATTTTTTATAGGCAAAATTCAATTAAAATCAATTCAATCATTAATAGCTTACATGTTTATTATGCTTCCCATATGATGTTTTGAAACAATTTAGTCAAAGATCATAGAGAAATTGATGAGGAATTTCTTATGGTTATATGATATTAGATGAAAAATCAATGGTGAAAGTTAAATATGTAGACATTTGCATACCTAAAAAGGAAGGAGGATTTAGTATCAACTTAATTAGAACCACTAATAAAGTATTGTTGATCAAGCATATTTGGAGAATTCTAGTGGACAAACAGACATTATGGGTTAGATGGATTCATTTTTATTATATAGAGCATAAAAACTTTTGGAATATCATTCCAATAGCAACAATATTAATGCATATCCTTAGGATGATGGAGTTAGTCAGGAAAAAAATTAAGATAAGATTGGTGATGGTCCTAGCATGAAATTTTTATATGATAACTAGAACATTAGGGGCCATCTCTCTAATATTAATGAGTTTAACTCATAACGGAATGTTATTCATAAATAATGCATCCATTAGAAATCTCACTAATATGGACAAGTTAGAGATTTTGGAAATTTCACTTTCTCCTCTTGTCAAAACTAATATGGAAGATTCAATTTTGTGGCTTAGACCCGAAAAATCTTATAGACACTTCTCAAGGATATCATCATTTTAATTGACTTGGTTCACATTAGTTTGGTTCAATTGCTCAATTTCCAGAACTTTTTTTTTCTTTGGCTTGCTTAAGGATTAGTCAGGGATGACTCATTAGTAGTTAATTAACCTTCTTTAGTTCCCAAATATTGAAGAATCTACAAAACAGAGACTGGGAGGATTAGTAGAGTACACCATCAAAAGTTCAAAACTGCTTATTTTAAGAAACGGAATTTTAAAATTATTATTAATTATTTAAGAAAGCACCTCCTGTACTTAAAATTAGAGTCAATCTTTCTTACCAAACAAATGTGCAACTGCCAATAGAAAGTCTGGTTTTGTAGTTGACTGCAGTTGTTCTAAGTATCGTTACGAACACCACCAGTGCCGCCAAACGAAGTGGCTGTCGGGTGCTCCGATCTGCAAATTCAGCTCTCCAATTATGGCTTCGGTCTCCGATCCTCCCAACCAATCCCCAAGTTCTCCCTCAGAAAACCCTGATTCACCAACCCAAACTGTCGTTAAAGATGAACAGTCACCCCAACGCCAACAACAACAACCACACAATGAACATAATCCACCAGCAGTACCAACACAATCGGCCATTGAACCCCAGTTCACTGAAACCTTAACCATAGAAACCACCGATGACCTCGACCCACGTGAAGATGATCCAAACCAAAAAGACCGAGAAGATCTAGCTACTCCTTTGTCTCCAACAATCTCCAGCACCCATGTGTCCTCTGCTGTCCCTGCTTCGCAGACCTCGTATCGGCGCGGAGGTGGCAATAAACGCAAGAAGATGAACAGAAGACACGCAGCTCAGGAGAAGAAAACCCAGAGAATGCTCGAGAGTCTCGCCGGAAACCTAAAGCCGGTTCCTTTCGTGCCCATCAAAACCCTAGATTTTAATTCCCATGAACCCCTTTTGAAACGACTTGGGTTGTGGGAATTTGTGCATTTGCAATTCGATTTTAACATTCGCACTGATCTTATTGCGCAGTTGATTGCGAATTACAGCCATCAAAATCGTTGTAGCTATGTAGATGGGATCCGTATTAAGGTCAACCGTGCCGATTTGGCTCGTGCGTTGAAGCTACCGACGAAGAAAGAGAAGTCTGTTGTGATTGATAATGCACCGGAGATGAAGGAAACCGAAGACTCGATAGGATTTATAAAGGAATTGTTGTCTAACTGGTTATTGTTGCATGAAGATGCTTGGATGATGCCTTCGGAGATAGTGAATTGGAGGACCGCAATATTAGAAGGGAATTTTGAGAGGGTTGATTGGGCTGGAATGATTTGGTCTATGATGGAGAAGGAACTTTCTGCAGGTGCCAAATTAGGACAATGTTTCTACGCTTCGCATTTGCAGTATTTGATAAAGGATCAAAGGGAAGAATTGTTGAAGGAAGAACCTGTTAGAATGGAGGTTGATGTTAAAGAGGAGGAAGGAGATGGAGATGTGAAGATGATGGAGGGTGTGAAAATGGTGGAGGATGTGAAAATTGTGGAGGACATTCACAGTGGGACCGAGTTGGAGGAGCATAATATTGAATTGAGTCTTGGAAATACGGATATTGTAGTGAAATGCGATGGGGAAATAGAGGAGAAAGTGCATGTTAGCACTGAAGATAAAGTAGAAGTTGACAAAATTAATGAGGACAAGCAGCAGGGTAAGCTTATGAGGAGTAGCATGGTTGGGCATTTTCTGCAAGGATGTGATAATCTAGATGGTGTTGGTGGGGAGGAAATTGAAATGGAGAGGAAGAAAGAGGAGGAGGAGGGAGAGGAAGAGGGAGAAGGAGACCAGGAGGGAGAGGAAGAGGAAGAGGAAGAGGGGAAAGGAGGGGAGGAGGAAGAGGAAGAGGGAAAAGGAGGGGAGGAGGGAGAGGATGAGGATGACA
This sequence comes from Erythroxylum shatona, assembly GCA_027568895.1. Lineage (NCBI taxonomy): Eukaryota > Viridiplantae > Streptophyta > Magnoliopsida > Malpighiales > Erythroxylaceae > Erythroxylum > Erythroxylum shatona. The sequence goes on along the minus strand of JAOSBK010000009.1, from coordinate 5,883,430 downwards.
GAGGTTTTAATCTCTCCCTGAAAGGTGATGCTTTTGAAGGCTTAAATTCTGAGAATCTTATTTCAGTGATGGAAGCAGTGCCAATTCCGTTTAGTTCAGAGGCACCACCGTGCAATAATGTGTCATCAGGCGAGTTTCTGGCGTCTAGGATAAGTACACACGCAATCCCTGGTACTTCTTCATTATGTGATATTGAGAATGGCATTAACAAGAGAGACATTGAGCATATTGGCAATGATGATGCTCCTCACACGCATAACGGTAGTACTAAGAGGTTGAGGACTGATAGACCTTGGGATATGAAGTCATCTGATTTTTATATGTGCATGGATGAAATTCATCATTTGATGGGAAAAGCTAGGATGATGTATGAAGCAAAAGAACAGGCATCTCAACGAATGAGTGTGAATGAACAGTTATTGTTGAATGAGTTGCAGGGACGGGATAGCCTAATTCAACAATTGCACAAGGCCAAGATGGAGGAAACGCACAAGAGACAAGTGGAGGTGTTTAAGCTTGAACGAGAACTGTATATGATGGGAAATCTTTTACAGGGGTACAGAAAGGCCTTGAGGGACACACATAAAGCATTTTCAGACTACAGAGCAAAGTATCCTCTGCCTGAAGAACCGATCTATAAGGATGCAGGACCTGGTGGTCTTGTTTTAAGCACCATGGAATTGGATAAACAACGATTGAAACAAGAGGAAGAGGAAAGGCAAAATCTATTGTTGATCGAGAAGCAGGCTAGGGAATTTGAATCAGAGTTTCTTGCAAAATTTGAAGGATATAAAGAAGATGTTGAACTAGTGGGTGAAAGGTTACAGGATACTGAGAAAAAAATTGATGTTCTAAAGGAAATGCTTGCCAGAAAACGGAAGGCAAGGGAGACCGTAGAATGTGCTTCTACCGGAGATTGAATTGCAAATTTGTGGAATGTAGTTGGGTTGCACCTACATGTAAGTTAGACGACGCAGCTTTATCTCTGTCGTAAATTAGCTTATTATTTGTTAATGGAAATGACTCTGTTTACGGAACCTAGAAGCTCAACACATTTGACTAATGTTTTGATATCTTCCGAAGTTGCTTATGGTTAAGTATACGGTATGGACTCACTTTTACCATATTTCTTTGTATGATTACTTCGTGGATTTTTAACATGCAGTTTGACTTTGTTAATTATCAATAGCTTGCTTGAAAGCTTGGTGAACTCCAGCAACTAGCTGCCGTTTGCACTAAAGATATGGGATTTTGGTTCGAGTACTTTTGGAACTCTAAAGTTTCAAACAACTTCATGGTTCCTCACCATTTAAAATGTTTGTCTGCTTTCATGAATTATCTGCTTCCCCCTAGTCAACTTCATGATTTTCATTCCTAAACTAATGCATCACGGACCGTGGTGCAAATGCTCAATTTTAAGAAATCAATAAGATGGCTGATCAAGCATCAAATTAGGAATGAACAAGCTACTAACTTTTAGTATAATCAATTGCTTGATTCTGTCCTCTTAGAGATATCCCTGAACTTAATGACTTGCACAATTTAATTCTAGGGAATGTCACACGCAGAGAAGCACCAAGTATAAGAGCTGACTGCATTAAGTCCCTGACTAGGAGTCCTCTCATCAATTTAATTTTAAACATTGATTTTAGTATGGATAAATAGGATAGCGGAATATGGAATATGAACAAAAATTACTACTTTTTCAATGACTTGTAAGCTCATGCTAAGGTCTCCAAGTCTAAAGGTTAAATAATTTGGGTTTAGTGTACAGCTGCATTTACTCTATAGCTCTTAAAAGGAGACTAACCACCTGTGACAGTATCAATAAATTCTAGCACATCTTTAGTACCTGCCGACCATATAATTCGGAAAACAAAATGAATTCTTAATTTTCTGATGTGCTTACTCTCCTTGTATTTGAAGCAGAATCCTCCAACTCTGCAGCATACCGCCTCCCCCTTTTACACACACACAACTAGTGGATTGGTCTTGTAGGAATCGAAATTTGTGTAAAAGAGACCAGCTTGTCTTTGGACTAACTTCAGGAAATGTAGTTTTTGTTATCGATTGTGGAAAGTAAGGAATATGAGAGTCTTCTAAGAACAAGCCAAGCACAATACAACTCTTTTACTAGAAATTACTGTTTCTATAAGAGAAACAGATGATGATGCAGCGGCTTCATGTTATTTATAGCTCTTATATTATCACTGCCTGGAGATTGCTCCAACGTCCCAAAAAGTGCACAGAGGGTATCTATTACTGACGATGACCATGCTGAAGAAAGAATGATTCACTCAACGAAGACTAATAGTTTGATCAACCTGACATGGCTCCATGTCCTGAGATTATGTATCATTTACTCTTCTGTATCCACCTGTCAATGGGTTGGATATTGTATTAGCTGTAGAATACCTCTTTTACGGGTCTAGATCCTCCTGAATACTGAGGCTAACTCCTCAGCTTGTTTCCTATTGTTATTCACGCTCTTTTGATTAGTTAATACAATTTTAACTTTTCCAAAAAAGAATCTGAAAATCTGGACATTCCCGCTTGGAACTAAATAAATGTGCCAAAACTTAGCCTGGTTTTGTAGTTAGACTGCAGTTGTTCCAGGTATCATTACGAACCCCACCAACATCGCTACGCGCAGTGATCCGATCTGCAAATTAAAGTCTCCGATAATGGCTTCGGTCTCCGATCCTCTCAACCGATCCCCAACTCCTCCCTCGCAAAACCCTGATTCAGTTACCCAAATTGCCGTTGAAGATCAACAATCACACCAACGCCAACAACATCAATCGCACAATGGACATAATCCATCGGCAGTGCCAACAACACAATCTGCCATTGAACCCCATTTCCCTAAAACCCTAACCATAGAAACCACCGATGACCTTGGCCCACGTCAAGATGATCCAAACCAAGACGACCCAGAATATCTTACTACCGCTTTGTCTCCAACAATCTCCTACACCCACGTGTCCTCCTCTGCCGTCACTGGTTTGGCGAACTCGTATAGGCGGGGAGGTGGCAGTAAATGCAAGAAGATAAACAGACGACATGCAGCTCAGGAGAAGAAAACCCAGAGAATGCTCGAGATTATCGTCGGCAACCTAAAGCCTATTCCTTTCGTGCCCAACAAAACCCTAGACTTTGATTCGCATGAAGACCTTCTGAAACGACTTGGGTTGTGGGAATTTGTGCATTTGCAATTCGATTTTAACATTCGCACTGATCTTATTGGGCAGTTGATTGCGAATTACAGCCACTCAAATCGTTGCAGCTATGTTAATGGCGTTCGAGTTAAGGTCAACCGTGCCGATTTAGCTCGTGCATTGAAGCTACCTGGGAAGACAGAGAAGTCTGTTGTGGTTGATAATGCGTCGGATATGAAGGAGACCGAAGAGTCGATAGGGTTTTTAAAGGAATTTTCGTCGACCTGGGTATTGTTGCATGTAGACGCTTGGATGATACCTTCGGAGATAGTGAATTGGAGGACCGCAATATTAGAAGCGAATTTCGAGAGGGTTGATTGGGCGGGAATGATGTGGTCTATGATGGAGAAGGAGCTCTCTGCTGGACCCAATTTAGGAAAATGTTTCTATGCATCGCATTTGCAGTATTTGATAAAGGATCAAAGAGAAGATTTGTTGAAAGAAGAGCTTAGTAGAATGGAGGTTGATGTTAAGGAGCAGAAAGTAGATGGAGATGTGAGGATGATAGAAGGTGGGAAAATGATGGAGGACATTCGTGGAGAGACTGAGTTGGAGGAGCATAATATTGAATTGAGTGTCGGGGGTAGGGGTCATGTAGTGAAATGTGATGGTGAAATAGAGGAGAAAGGACATGTTAGCAGTGAGCATACAGTAGATTTTGAGAAAAGTAACGAGGATGAACAGCAGGGTAAGCTTCTGAGGAGCAGCATGGATGGGCATTTTATGCGAATTTGTAATAATCTAGATGGCGTTGCTGGTGATGAATTTGAGATGGAGGGGGAGGAGGAGGGAAAAGGAGGGGAGGAGGAAGAGGGAGAGGATGAGGATGAAGATGAGGATGAGGATGAAGATGGTTTTAATTTCTCCCTTCAAGGGGATGCTTTTGAAAGCTTAAACTCTGATAATCTAATTTCAGTGATGGAAGCAGTGCCAATTCCGTTTAGTTCAGGGTCTCCAGCTTGCGTTAATGTGTCAACAGGGGAGTTTCTGACATCTAGGATTAGTTCACAAGCAATTCCTGGTCTTGGGAATAGCAGTAACAAGAGATACATTGAGCATCTTGACAATGATGATGCTCATCACACGCATAAAGGCAATAGTACTAAGAGGTTGAGGAGTGATGGATCTTGGGACATGAATTCGTCTGATTTTTATGTGTGCATGGAAGAAATGCATCGTTTGATGGGAAAAGCTAGGATAATGTATGAAGCAAAAGAACAGGCATCTCAACGGATTAGTGTGAATGAACAGTTATTGTTGGATGAATTGCAGGGACGGGACAACCTAGTTCAACAATTGCACAAGGCCAAGATGGAGGAAATGCACAAGAGACAAGTGGAGGTGTTTAAGCTTGAACGAGAGTTGTACATAATGGGAAATCTTTTACAGGGGTACAGAAAGGCTTTGAGGGACACACATAAAGCATTTTCAGACTATAGAGCAAAGTGTCCTCTGCCTGAAGAACCGATCTATAAGGATGCAGGACCTGGTGGTCTTGTTTTAAGCACCATGGAATTGGATAAAC
>JAOSBK010000009.1:5850386-5862921 GCA_027568895.1 Erythroxylum shatona | reverse complement strand
TGCACTTAAGTGCAACAAAACCTTGAGGTCTTGAGTTCGAGTGGTGACTCATTCAAGAACCAAAGAGGACAATACCGATTGGTAGCGGTCGCGTGATCACTTGAGGTACACGGGGCCCGCTCGCCCCAGTACGCAAAACACGGACCCTACAATTAAAAGACGCCTTTTAATTGTAGGGTGGCTCAATGATAAGAGGCGTGCACTTAAGTGCAATAAAACCTTGAGGTCTTGAGTTCGAGTTGTGACTCATTCAAGAACCAAAGAGGACAATACCTGATAGCGGTCTCGTGATCACTTGAGGTACGCGGGGCCCGCTCGCCCCGGTACGTAAAACACGGACCCTACACATCTCATGAGCGATGTGTGCTCTAAAATCTTCTGATGTTTCTCTCTCAGCATATCTCCTTAATGGACAAGGTGAAGGAGATGACAAAGATCTGTTTGTTATTGTTGGAGGTATGATTCACCTTCTGAAACCAGTCTAGAGCTTCCCTAAAAATGGTCCCAACATTAGATATAAGACACAATTCCTATATTTTCTTTTATATAAACTGGGAGAAGGGGCAGAGGAAGAAAAGATGATTCTTATATTCTTCTTCTAACTCACAGAGAACACAAATAGAGTTAGAGGTAATATAGGGAAGTCTGTCCATTGTTCTTTACTTATTTAGCACAATGAGTTAGAGAATAATGAAATAGCTAGGCATGAGAGTCTTTTTTCAAATGATAGGGAACCGTGGCTATCTTGGGTGATTATGATTCTTACATTTCCTGAATTTTGGAAGTTGGAAGGTATTAGAAGGGAGCTTAAGGCATTGAAATGAGTCCTCTCTATCCAAATTAGGGTGGTAATGAGGAGTGAGATACTGTAATTCTCTTGGAATATTCCATTGGGCCCTTGGGATGATGGATTTAACTTTCGAGTTAATAGGAAGGCTATTCCAAATCTGAAGAGCTTGAGGAAACATGATAAAGGGTCCTTTACCCGTCCAATTATCGAACCATAGGAATGCTTTTTCATCATTTCCGACCTTACAAGTCACTGAAGGCTGTAAGAAGGATCTTAACTTTAATAGTAAAGGTAGCTAATATTATAGAAAAATTAAAAGAGAAAAGGCTTCAGTGGTTGGACATGTTAAGAGGAAACACACAGATGCTCCGATGAGATGATATAAGAGGATCGTTCTTATTGGAACTTACAGAGGACATGACCCGTGATAGAAAATTTTGGGGTATTAGGATTCAGGTAAAAGATCCCTCATAAAGAAGTCTTAGTAGTTCTCTTTTTTTTTTATTATTATTACTACTGATGCTGCTACTACTACTATTACTACTGTTGCTGCTACTACTACTATTATTACTACTATTCTTATTAGTATCTTTATTATTAGCATTAGTACTGGTATTATTATAATGAGTATTAACATTTATTGATATTTCTATTATTTTTAGCATTATCTTTATTTTTATTTTTACTATTATTTCTATATATTAGTTACTTTTATTATATTTTATAGTTTTATTCTATTGTCATTATTATTTTCCCTATTATTATTATTATTATTATGTGTATTTATTCATTTATTTTTAATTTTTTAAAATTCTTTTACTTATTTATTTATTTATTTTCTTTTATTTATTTATTTATTTTTATGTTCATTCATTCGTGTGGATCATTTAGAAACAACATCTCTATTAGTTAAGAGTAAGGTTATGTACTACTAGATCTCTCCAAATCCTGCGACTTAACAGAATTTCTACTAAATGTTGTTGTCGTCGTTAGTCAAAATTACCTAACATGTGCGTTACAAGTGCAAATATATCATAGATGGTCTTTGACACTAAATTTATATTATATGCCGATCCAAATTCCAAATGCATATTTACAATTATTTATTACATTGACAAGTAACAAAATCTAAAAATCTATGGCAACAAAGAAAATATTACTTAAAGAGCACGATAACCATTACACAAGCAAATGTTAGCCAGCCACCTTCTTTCCTGACACACCAGTATCAAAACCATCATACTTTGTCTCCCCAACTTAATAATAATCATAGAAATAATAATACACTTGCATAAAGCCTAACAATTCTAAAAGAACAAATTCATGGTAATAATCTGCACATATTACACACCCTCCTAATAAGCTAATCAGAGCAAGAAGCCCTTTTCTTTTTCTTTTTCTTTTTCCTTTTGGTGCTTCTTGTTCATATTGGTTCTTTTCGATCACAGATGCACATGTGGTTTGCCGGCAAGATACCAAATCATATAATCTCAAGTGGTCCCCAAGTTGATGGAAACATTTCACGTGAATGCACAGACTAGCAGCAGAAAGCACCAAGAGTTTTTAGCAACTCCTTTCCATAGAATTTTTCCAGAGACTCCAAGAACAAATACTTGTGTTTGTTTTGGAAACAAAATGCTAGTAAAGCTGACGACTTTAGCATTTTAAACTCATTTTAAGAACTGGGTAGGACTCAAAATTGTCTACCTTCCATGATAAAGAGAGAGTTTATCATCATCTGGCACTTTCAATTACCATGCTTTGGATAAGCAAATGAGGCGAAATTTAAACTTGAAGAATCTGTTGTTGTTGTTTTTTCTCGGTAGGAGCTGTTGATGTGTTTGTGGTTAGTGGGGATGGTGATGCTCCGCTATTTTCCATCTTCTTTAGGCTCTGTTGATGGTACACTTGTCTTAGTCTCTCTATTTCCCTCTTCAGTGCTTCTTGATGAGCTGCATTGTATAATATTTTATTTATTTGGTTTTTGGTTTGAACATTCCATGGCTATTTATCCATTAGGCATGTCACTATTAATAATTTGAAAGGTTAGGTTCAACTTGATAATAGTGGTGGTGTAAATCAGAATAAAAATCCTAGGTAGGTATTGAATTAAGTACTAATTAAAGCAGAATAAGATTACTGACATGCTATTAAATTAAGAATGAAAAATGTTAGTAACAATGATTTAGTGCTTACCATCTTTGAAGATCTTATCCTGAGCTAGAGCAGCAATTCTTTGTTTAAGGGCACTGTTATCAACATTGAGCAGCAAGCGCTGATGGTCTAGAAATGCAACCCTTGGCGACAACACTGAAACTTCTGCCTGAATTAAAATCACAAGTACTTGAGATTAACCCAAAATACGTTTAGACTTAATCTCATAAGATTATTATACAATATCTGCTTCAACATACCTGCAATGAGGTTACACTACGTTCAAGTTCTGATATATACTGCAATTTCCTCACCCTTGATCTTTGAGCAGATTGTCTGTTCGCCAATATTCTAACAAAAGAGTATAAATTATTAAAAAAACAATTAATATCATAGACCTATCAAAGTTTTCTTGTTTTACTAGTCACGCACACGACTAGTATATGAATAGTCGAAATAGTGACATTATGAATCATATTAGTTTCATGATTGTTAGCTCCCATTGAAATTTATTGTGGTTTTATGCAAGCTTCTATATAATGTAGTTATCGTGCATAGTCTCATGTATGCTAATCAACCTAAAGATTCAAAGGCAAGCACAAATATCAATTACTATCTGAATTCTGAAACCAAGGATGTTTAGCCAATGGTTTAGCTAAATTCACAAAAGAAAAGAAAATTATCTCTTTGAAATTGGAAATGAACGTGTCTGAATTATCACCAAGATTAATAGGTTCAATTCATGGCGGTTACCTCTTGACCCTCTTGGGGTCAATTATCCGATCATTATTAGAACCATTGTTGTTACTTGCGGGAGTTTGTAGCTCCGAATGGCATTGGCTTTGCACCTCATCAGATTCACTCTTGGTCTTCTGTTGCTTCTGATCGGAAGGAGCCGCTTCTTTGTCTTCGTTAATGCTGTTATAATCAGAAGGGCTTGAAGTGTTGGACGAAGATGGAGCGGGCATCGCATTGGAGATATCGTCGGTGAACATGGACATGAACTGCTCGTCGTCAAACTTATCGAATTCGTTATGTGGCGGAGCGGCAGCGGAGTCGTCCAGCATTGGCGCCTCAAGGAATGCAATGGAGTCGCTGACGGAGCGCCTGTGAGTGCCACGTCTGGAGGAGGAGAAGTGGAGGAAGTCATCGACCCAGGAATGGTTTTGGGTAGAGGTGGTTGTGGTATTATTAGGCGGCGTGGGCATTGAAGAAGGGATGGTTTGGTGAGAAAAGTCAGGCCAAGTTGGTAACATGTTTGGAATCTTTGGAGGCAATTGTGCCATTTAGAGATATAACCCCCAGAACCAGGAAAATGGAAGAATTGATGATGAAATGAATATAAGAGAAAGAAGATGTGGTTAGCTTAGGGGAAGAAGAAAGAAAGAAAGAAGTTGAAGAAGGGGTTCGTCTCCTTCTGGGTGATATTGGCATTTGAGTAGATATATACAAAAGGAAAGGAAAAGAAAGAGGGATTATTATTATTATATATAACAAAAACATATATTGTATTGGTAAGGTTGTGGAGATGCAGTGGGGTCACATGGGAAGAGGAGAGATTGAGACAGCCAATGTACAGCTGTTGGGGAGGGCTTTGGTTATAAAACTCAACGGTATTACTGGAAAGTCGCCAGTAGTTTAATCAGTCACCACGTGCCCATGTGACCCTCCCTTTATAATAATTCTCACTTTCTCTCTCATTATTTATTTTGAAACTCTTTGTTTTGTTTTTGTTGGTAACAAAGATTGATTTTAGTTTGGGGTAATGTAACGTAATGTAATGGTGAAGACTGTTTGAAGAGTGGAGAGAGGGATTCGGTGCATGACCTGCGGGCAGGGTTTAATTTTGAGGCCATGTGAACTTTGCTACACAGGGTCTTGGGCTTTCCTTTTGCTTTGTCCCCAAACCATACCCACATGTAGGGTACTCTGCTTCTTTTTCTTTTAAATTTAAAATACTCTTAATGAGCACACCAGACCAGACCAGACCAGACCAGCTACTTCTTCCCACCTTCCCATTTCTATCAAGAAAATTGGAATTTATGATTAGATTATTATGGATACCCTAGTAGCCTTGTCCCCAAGAGAATCCGTGCCAGACGATAAAGCATCTTCGACTTCATGCAGCGTATAAAATAAATGCCATGTGACACAGTCAGTCAGTCCCCCTCAAAACGCAGGAACAACCAATTATTAATACATGTCATTACCCAATCTCATTTGCTTGCTCATTAAGAAGAGATTATTTGAATTCAAAATAGAACAAGAATTGGATTTTTCAGCAAATTAAGATTGATTTCCAAGCTCCGTACAGTTGCCTACATTGGTAAATTTACGAAAGCAATTTAGGAACGTAGTTCATGCATACAGTGCCTTAGTTTGTGCTTTACCCTCACCTCACATGCACGGACGTTTTTGTTAACAATTTACAAGCACTTGATTTACATTAACATAATTTATATATCAAGAAAACCTTGTGAGGATGCTAATGCGCATTGAAATGGAGATGCCTGAGAAACTCGTGACGCAGTACAGTACAGGAAACAAACTCCCGCATTAGGTCAAATAAAACACGAAACGGAGCGACAGTTGTTCAAAGTAAGAGGGTATTGCTTTGCAAGTTAGAGAAAGAGTCAAGAATGTACACGCAAACAAACAAACATTCATGACGCATGTAAGCAATTTTAGGATGACAAAAAAGTCTCCACCTGTACCAACAAAATTCCCTAACCAACCCTTGTATCTTATTAGCTAGCAGAGAGGGTTAAAATTATCCACTGCTTCATCACGGGGCAGGGTTCAATATCTAATAACAGCCTTAATCAATCCTTTTACCCTTTAAACATGGACATGGTTAAGCAAGCAAAGCTTACATTTATTGAGCATAGAATAAGAGCACAACCGTTTTTAACACAGCTATGAAAATCATCGCAGATTGAAGAAGTGGAAATATGTCCAAACCTGCGACGAATAGTTGAGGCCACTTCTTAGTATTTCCAAATCATCTACCCTTGGCAAGTTGACATGCCACACACTGTCCATGTAATGCATTGCATGTGCTTAAAGAGTGAGAACTCAAACTTTGAAGACTTGTTTCGTAAAAACCGGAAAATGCAAAATATGTGATCAAAACAAAATTATTGCAACTGAACAGCCTTAATATACATTGAACCATAAACTGTATTACCTAGCCAACTCGGATTTATATCTTTTCCGCATCAAGATCTTCACTTATAAGTCCTCCCTCTATCCATCCATAGATGAGATCATGACAACAAGGAATTTTGGTTTCATTTTGGTAATCCTGTGCACTCTGCTGATACCTTCAACAGCACGGTCAGAAGAAAAGAAGTCCCCAAAGTATGACAACAGGGAAATGGAAGAAAGGTACAAGCAGTGGATGACACAACATGGCCGGAAATATAAGTCTAGAGATGAATATTTGTTGCGATTTGGTATATATCAATCCAACATTCAGATCATAGATGAAATCAATTCTCAGAACTTGTCATTCAGGCTCACCGACAACAAATTTGCAGACCTTACAAATGAGGAGTTTAAATCTATTTACCTAGGTTTTCAGCCTCAGGGCCAAAAACAGAAGACATGCCAAAGCAATAGCACCTATTTACCAGCTACTGTGGACTGGAGGAAGAAAGGCGCTGTTACTCCAATAAAGGATCAAGGCCAATGTGGTAGGACATTCCTTTGCCCTTTTCTTTATCTCATTCTAATTTGTCCAACAAATTTCAAATCTGGTGCCACTTGATAGGAACTACTAATGTTTGATTATTGCCACATTCTCCGATATCCCTGAATCACATGTTAAGTTGATAGCTGTGATACAACTTCTTTTCTGTACATATGACAGCAAGTTATAACACAATTTTATATATGCTATAAGCAACTACAACGCTTGGATGTTTGAGAATATCTGTCCAATTGTCTGAAGAAGGAATCTTTCGATCCTAGAAGACATATACCCTTATTCTATGTGGTATGACCAAAATATAAATTGACACTTAGGGAACATTTATTGTCAACCATGAAAATTTATGTTGATTCTAAGTTGGGAAACCATCATTGATGCCATAATCACCAAACTTGGTGGAAATGAACATAGGTTAATTTAATCGCAAAGCATGATTCATTTTACCACTGGAACCAAGCTTAGTTGCAACTTTTTCCTGAAAAGTTCTAGCTTGATCCACTTTTTGTAAAAAGTTAACCAAGAGAAACCATTATGAGATTGGTTTGATCAACATTATTCTAGTCAAAGAACTAAAATGTCATTATGAGATCGGTTTGATCAACATTATTCTAGTCAAAAGGACTTTGAATTTCATGTAATTATCTAGATTTTAGTTAAAGCATTTGGAATGAGAATATTCTACTGTTATTATTGCTCCAAATGCAGGGAGTTGTTGGGCATTTTCTGCAGTGGCAGCAGTAGAAGGTATCAATCAAATAAAAACAGGAAAGTTGGCAGCTCTGTCGGAGCAAGAGCTTGTGGACTGTGATATTAGTGATGGTAACCAAGGCTGTAATGGTGGGCTCATGGAGAAAGCATTTCAGTATATAGTCAAGATCGGTGGACTCACAACCGAAGATGATTATCCCTACAAAGGAAGTGATGGGACATGCGACAAAGACAAACTTAAAAAGCATGCAGCAATAATAAGCAGTTATGAGACAGTACCTGCCAATAATGAGAAGTGCCTACAAGCTACAGTTGTCCAGCAGCCTGTCTCTGTTGCAATTGATGCAGGTAGTTATGAATTTCAACTATACTCTGAAGGCATCTTTAGTGGTTTCTGTGATTATAAACTCAACCATGGGGTAGTAGTAGTTGGCTATGGAGACGATGCTGGAGACAAGTACTGGACTGTGAAAAATTCGTGGGGTGAAGACTGGGGCGAGTCAGGCTATATAAGAATTCAACGCAATTTTAAGGACAAGAGAGGTATTTGTGGGATTGCCATGGAGCCCAGCTACCCTGTCAAGTATGATAAGTAGTCATTGGGTGCACCAGCCTGACTATGTTTCTAGAGTGATTAAATCCTATGACCTTTCAGAGAACAATTAAATTCAAGTAAAAGATGTTACTGAAATTTGAACTTAATAATAAGCTCAATATTAGGAAGTAGGCAGTGAAAAAGCACAGAAAATACACAAGTGGGTATGAGAAATACCTTGTAAAACAGAGATTAGCATGACCAACAGGACACCTCTTCTAGTAATGTACTATTATAATTTCTCTTCATATATTCTACCTTTAACCATTTGGCAAAACCAAAGACCATTTTAATAAACAAATGGTGATAAAAGAACCTTCATATCAAACAGATCTAGGAATAGGTATAATAGATGGAAATCCTACAGTATATGTTTAAATATTTAGCAACTAGCACCAAACTCAACATCTGAACGCTATCACCGTAAGGTAATCATGCTGATATCCAATCAATAGAATTACGCAAATTAGAATTACAATGTTGGCGCAGAAGAATGCAATGGTTCTACTTACATATGCACAAGAAGATTGTGATAAGCTTTGAACTTCATACAGTAGTCTAATTCATGCACTCTCATCTCTTTATAAGTTCAGCTAGTGCAACAAGCAAAATTTTAATTATAAGAGGCACAAAGGGAAGAGGAAAGGTCGCTTTCAAACTTAAGCAATTGAACAACGGAAGCATGTGCAACAAGCAATTGCTTCAAACTTCAAAGAGAGTCTTGATCATCATGAAAAGGAACCAGAAAAACCTAAGGAATATAACATGTTGACATCAATGCCATTTGTGTACCAAGATAAAATAACGAAATATAAATATGTTAAAAAAATAGGATGCAAAGAAGCAGAAGTTTTGGTCTACTAGAGTATGGGATCAATGCAAAATTAGTCAATGGAACAAGCAAATGACATGTACTCCAGGTAAAGTTTCCAATCCTATAAGGAATATTATAAAGTGGCCTAATAGCAACACCAAAATATTTTAAAATATTTATAGTAAAACCTATAGCTATTTTCTTGAAAGAAATATATCAAATGTGAAAAACTAAATGGATTTTGCAGTTTACTTCCAAGATAACATGGGGTATACCATAGACGTGCTATTATTGGAATGACTTACGGTAACATTGACAGCGTAGTAGAACCACATTCCTACAAAATCACATTCTAAAAGTTGGCAGGCAAATGTATGATTGGTCTATGGAATGGGCGTACAAGTGGTTACTATGAAGAAAACAGAAAATTCATAAAAGAGACACCAAGTATGCAAGTCAAGCATTGATCAGAAAAGACAGTCATAAAAACTACCAGAAGTCCTGTATATTAACAATTTGATTCTACAGCACAAGTTAAAAAACAATAACTTCATGAAATGAAAAAGTAGAGCAATATAATGACAATCTGACATAAGGTTCAGCATGGGACAAGCAAATAAGTGCTCACGACAGCAAATGCTTCGCCACATTAGCTACCAAAACCGTCACATATCAAATTCTCAAGGAAAAGTCTCTTACGACATACACAAATATTCGGAAGATCACAGCACTAGTCATCCCTTTCCACCAATCTAACCGTCTCAGCATTTTATTTAATCAAAATAGCATTAAGAACTCAATGCCGTAAATCTTTTCCTCACGACACAAGCAAGTTCCCATTCACCAATGCCGGCTAACCCCTCGACAACCTTTTGCCTAAATTTGATATATGGTATAAAACCATTCTCTGTCATCCCCATAACCACCTTAGCAGCTAAAACATAATCCTTACATTCAACGCATCCTTCAAAAACAGCCTCATAGCTCTCAAAACCAACAGGCCAACCCTCCTTCTCCAAAAACTCAATCATCCCAACTGCTTTCCATATCTCTCTATTAGCCCGCAATGCAGCTGCTAATTTAGTTACAATGCCTTGCCCTGGCATCAACCCAACTTTCACCACCATTTCCTTCATAAGCTCAATCGCTTCAGCAGTTTTTCTAGCTCTGCATAATCTATTAATAACAATGCCATAGCTCTCCGTATCAGGAATACACCCTGCCCCACTCATGCCCTTCAAGACTTTAATCGCCTCCACCCACTGATCAACCTCACATAGAGATGATAAAATGTAATTACAAGTGCCACAGTCAGGTTGATATCCAATTGACTGCATCTCCAAGAGGAGCTTACGAACAGACTGAGATTGGGACCGGCGTTGGAGCCAAGCGGAAGACAGAAAAAGCTGGGTTTGGGGAACAGGCGAACACCCAGATCGAAGTGAACGCTGGAGAATAGCTAGAGAAATGGGAAGAGGGCTAGGATTCTGGAGGGTAAATGAAAGTAGGCAATCATACACGATCTGAGTCAGACGGCGAGGTCTTAGAGGAATTAAAGACTGTAAAATTTCATCAATGATTTGGTTTCTGGGATTGTATGATAAAGCAGAGAGAAAGGAGAAAGGATTGGGGTTAAAGCAAGAGGTTTTATAGGGGAGGAGAAGCTCGGGAATTTGTTGATAAGCTTTGGTTTCCACAGTAGCTTTCAGAGCTTCCTCGAGCGTTTGCGATGAAGAGAGAGCGTGAAGTGAAGGAAAGTGGAACTGAGGCGGGCGAAGGCGAGGAGCAAGTAGTGGTCTGAAAACTCCAACTACCATTCTTGGTATTAAAGCCCGACCCGATTTTATGTCATCAAACTCCCTGTCCAGAAGCTACATATATGCAGAGCTTTCCACCTTCCTTGTGTAGTTTGCACCTTTCTCGATTGTAATACAGACTAGAATGTTGGCCTAGGTCTGTTTTTGTTACGTTCCTGCAGTCTTTTTGTAATTATTTGAAAGCTTAATGGCTTTGAGATAATCGAATGTATATCAATAAAAAATAAGAATACCAGGTCAGTGTGTAGGTGAGTTGGTAAATAACTCTTTTAATTTAGTAAAATTGCAGGTTAGAATGGCACTTATATATGTTGATTTAAAATTTGAGATTAGAACTTTGCCTTCCATAAAAGACTGGCTCAAGCGGGAATTAATTTGAGTGTAGATAAATTAAAAGTGTCTTCTCATAATTATAACTCTCCTAAAACATCTCGTGTACGAAAAAAACAAAAAATAAAAGATAAAGACTTGATAACTATGACTTCCGAGTCCTAACTTTTGTAATTATCTATGTAATTATTTATTATTTATTTAAGATTTATATTAGTATAATTGTATTTAATGACTTTTAAAATTGACAGGTAAAATTTATCGACAAATGAATTTTTTTCCAATAGTTGAAATAATAAATAACTATTCAGATAACTAGTTTGAATATCAATTAGTAACTAAAGAATCAATTAATCAATGTGCATTTTAGTTACTAACCTTGAATTTGGCTACATAAAGGATGAAAATACTAAAATAATTAAATTACAAATTAATTGATAAATTAAATAGTTTAATATTTTATTATATATTTGATTATCCTTTTTCTTCTCAACCTTGTAAAGAAACATTAATAAAGAAATTAAACCGCTAAATAGAAACAAGTTAATAACAAAGCGTCCCATGTAATTATAAAAGTAATGGTAAATGACATTAATCTCTTTGTTGATAGCCTGAAATAAATTATCTCATTAGGCCTAAAAAGCCATTCGGTTAAATGGAGTTAGTGCCTGTTTGGTTCAGCTTTTAAAGAGTTTAAAAGCATTTTTGTATACCGCAAAAGTTATTTTAAGAAAAAAAGTAGGTGTTTGGCTCTAAATTTCAAAAGCACTTTTGAAATAGAAATAGCTTTTTAAAAAGCTCAAATATAGTTATTTCAAAAGCTAAAATTTGGAACTTTTCGAGACCACCACTTACGTAATTGTCCGTCACTTACGTAAACGAAAATATCCAAATACCGTCTGTTATGTTTCTTCTGTACCACTAGCCGGCTTCTATTTTGTTTCTTCTATTCATCAATCACCCTCATTTTCTCAGGTTAGCTCTTCTTCGTAGAAGGTCTGTGTCAAACGCAGAGGACTCTTAAAAGTACAAAGGTTTGATCTTCGCTAAAACCAATCACCCATGGATTGGGATTCTTAGCATTGGAAGATTAATTTTTACAGAATTAGTGATGGGTAGCCCTCGACTAGGGGCAATTCTCTCTACTTTTGTCTCCGTTCATCCTAATGAAACCTCCACTTTGCTCCATTCTTCTTCTTGTTTCTTCTTCGTAATCTTCTCAAGTCTGTCTGTTCTTTGTTGGTTCTGGCTTTTGATTTGAGCTATCGATTTGGTTTTCAGATTTTGAGCGCTTACTTTGTGGTGCTACCGTTGCAGGACGAGGGTGCAATCTCCTTAGGATTATCCAACCTATCGGGTCTCTTTGTTGGGTCACTCGTTCTCACTTTAATTGCAGCTCCTTTATCCACACTCTTCTTTGCGTTTCCTAATTTTGCTAAAGCCAAGGTAAGTTTGTTTATTCTGTTATGGAAGGGAAAGCGCTATGAATTTGTTATTGATTCTATTCTTGTTACATGGTTATGATGATACCACTGCGTTGACATTCTGATCTCTTTGGAAATTTTGGATTTTTGGTATTTCTGCTTTGTTCCTTTTCTTTTTGACTCTGGTAATT
>JAOSBK010000009.1:5810989-5843884 GCA_027568895.1 Erythroxylum shatona | reverse complement strand
ATCTACGTAGTGATACACACTTCCAATCCGACTTTGTTGGGTCGATGTCTTCAACCAGTGAGTGGTTTAGAATGAAGCGGTTACCCTGAGTGGGTTAGCCAGTGGTCATATCCCTGTGTCTACGTGCCGACGGACCGGTGCGCATACCACTAGTCTTTATTAAATGGTTAAAGTATAAAACCAAATAAAGAGGTTTCTGATTCTTATCCAATGGTCAAGGGTTTTACTAAAATAGAAAGTAACGCCATTGGAAGACCACAATTAGGTAAAGATTAAAGGCTTTTGAAAACAACCATTTCTAAACCAATCGTCATCTGTTTCACTTTTTGTTTTTAGCCAGAAGACTAAATCCATGCATTTAACCAAAACATAATCAAAAAGTTGAAACTAGATATATATAACGGAATAACCGAATGCATAGAAACAAAAATAATCCATAAATATGGAAGACAAATAATTAAAAATTATGAACGATCCAACATGAGAAAGGCTCTAACATCACTTGATAGAGTTTAAAATTCTTTAGGTGAAAAAAACAATCACCAATTATATAAACAATCATGTCAAATCATTAAGAATAATTAGATATACTGCAGAAGCGTACCTAAATTTAGGAGAATAACGTGATTATCGAATCTTGTAGTTATTCGTTACTTTTCTAACTGATGAGATATTAGAAAAAAATAATCACACATGTAGCTTAGGGATCATAATCCTAATTCTTTATATAGTTTTTTTACTTCTATTTTAGCCCATCATCAAATAAAAATCAAGTCTCTACACATTAAAGCTTATCCTTTTATTAGATACCTTATTCCCAAAACCTTTAACTTTAATAGATCATTTTAACTGTAGTTAACCTTATGATAGCTCATATATATATATATATATATATATATAATGTGACCATGGATTAAATCCAACAATTATACTTTTTAGATTAAAGACAAGAACATTCCCTCTAATTTATTTGATTCTTGAAAAGCTCTCAGGATTTATATTCTAGAAGAAATTCTCATAATTTATAAAATGGGATATATGCACCTCTTTTATAATTATGAGAACTTTCTTTTTCTGACCTTGGAAATGAGTAATAAAATTGATTAATTATAGGGCATAGTCACATGTTTTCTATCAGTAATTTTAAAAGAGAGAATAAATACAAGGCACATGAATTTTGAATAAATATGAATTAACATTTAGTGAAAGAAGGTAAATATGAAGAAGGTTTAAAACTCCTTTAATAATCATTGAATAAGCTGTACTAAATAAAGATAAGCAAAAGTTTATCGAGGAACAATCAATGCTGAACAAAACTCCTTAAAACACTTTTTTTAATTGTCAAAGCCTCGCCTCTAAAACCATTTCTTTCTAGTCGTACTAAATTTTCAAAGACCTAAGTAATTGACTGGATGACCAAAGAGAAGTGCTTCGATTGTTCTTGTAATTAGATCTCTGAGCTCAACATAAGTAATTTATAAGAAATACTTTGAATACAAAACTTCACAAAAACACACCTAATTCAACAATAATTACTTAAGGATGAGAAGACAAAACTCTTGAATAAAAAATATAAAAAAATTATCGTGATGAAAAATGAAGTATCACTACTATTTCTAACATGAAAAATCACTTTCCAGTATCACCTACAGCTATTCAAACATCTCTTTAACATTTCTTGGAACAAAAGAAAATAATAACTTGTACGTACATGACGACAAAGTAAGATGACTAGTCGTTGGCGGTCTAAATTAAGTTGTCAGTATTTCCAATAGCTTAAATTCCAGCTCAGTTTATCCAAGCCATAACTCTATACATAGACCACAACTCTTGCTCTGTACAATTCTTTGTACAGTTCTACCACAGAGAAGTTTAAGTGCAGGCTAATACATAATTCACTTTGCCAGCAATAGATGTGTCTAATTAACCTAAGCATGTAATTAATTGCACAAATGCACTTCTTTATGCACCAAGATAAAAGCCACATGCCTAACATTTTAGCATTATAACAAAAATGCAGATCCGAACCTTGTTTTCATTTTGACATAAACAGAACAGAGAACTTCCAGAGATGCACAACATAAGCTACAGGTAAGTTCCCAATGAATGAGGGTCTCCCAGCACATAGAATAGACCCATCCACATAAGCTCAAATGCAGTACGACAAATATTCATTTCACTCGTCTCCGCCTATCCCTGTCCCTGTCTTTGCTCCTATCTCTATCATTATCATCCCATTCTCGACTTCCACTCTTTTCACGCCGGTCACGCTCCCGCCTTTCACTTTCCAAATCATAAGCCTTTTCTCTATCTCTGTGCCTCTCCCGGTCCCTATCTGTATCGATTTCCCTATCCCGGGTCAATGATCTACGTTGTGGACTCTCACTTCTACTCTGACTGCGGTGTCGTTTTCTTGAAGATTCATGGCTATCATCATGTCTATCTTTTCTTTCTGAAGACACCCTCTCTGCTCATTAATTGATAAGGTGTAAGTACATCATATACGATGTCAGATGTGAGGATGAAAGACCAAACTTCAGAATATGAAGTTTTCTAAAAGAACCTAACAAATAGATCATAAAAAGCAACATGGAACAGAGGAAAATTGGGAATATATGAAGCATGGATCACAGGAAATATGAAAATCAGGGTTGAAACTAGGGAAATTTAACATGTATCCTCAATAAATAAGATCAAGATATTCCTCTTTCAATACAATAACATTGTGAGAGAAATATGTAGATTTATAGTTTTTTTTGTCTGTATATAGATATAGACTGTGTATCGCACACATTTTGAATGCATGTTAAGGTCCCTGAACAACCATCTCTCCTATTAGCCAACCTCCCCTGTTTTCTATTAACTTGTCCAAATCCCACTGCTACAACTCCTTGGTCCCATATTCCTAACCATTACTATATCACTCATCCAACGGAAGGGGTAAATATTGCTATTCAACAACGCAGAAAACAGCTGATAATTGAACAAGAAGTATGGGCAAAAGTGTAATAACCAGTATCGAATACATACAATGCAACAGATTAGTCACTTACTATTCCCAGGGACTTCATCTGCTTGATCTGATAATCCATATTCAGATTGCAGTCGTTTTCGATGGATGGCAACTTTCTTCTCAATTTCCTCTGAGCTTTTTATTCCTCTCTCCTCGAGAGATTCCCGGTACTCTATTAAAGCTACCTCCAAACGTCTCAATTTTTGTCTGATAAACATGTCATAGCAAACAACATGAAGAGGCAAATAAAGATATACATACATATAAAACATATGGAAAGACAGTAATTGAATGTCAAATAAACTATCTTCCACCCCGTATTCTCTTTCAAGAGAGAGTCATAAGAAAAACCAAACAGAGAAATACGAAAAAGATCAGATATCACAATCATGGAAAATTGAAGAGAAGAAGGCACCACAAGAAACTAATTAATTTGACTGAGACAAAAGGATAAAAATGGAAAACAAAAGAAAAGGATGGGCAAGAGACAGAATCAGACGATTGTACAACACTTTGAATCCAAATTATAAATGCAAGCAGATTGTCTTATAGCCACGTTATACTGGAAAAAGAACTAGAGGTATATACTGGAAATATGATACCTCTGTTCTTCATTTATTCCACTGTCAGGCTGTACTATAGTGCTTGCATCTGTCACAAAATCCACCTCATCAGCCTTATGAGGACGGTCATCATCACTTTCACCACCAGAAGATGAGTAGCTCAAACCAATGCCCTTGGCATTTCTCTTCTTCTCATCATCACTTTCATAATCATCATCTCGAGCCCATTTAGAGGCTGGTAGGACGGGATCAGTTTTCTCTTTCTTAGTGAAGGCTTTCAGTTCAGGCTGGGGAATAGGGAGGGTTGTGGCTGAAGTTATAGAGCTTCTGCTTTGTGACTGTGTATCACCCTCTCCATAAACATTCCATCCTGACATGCCAACTGGCTCCATGTCAGCATCCATTTCTCTCTGAGCACTAGAAATTCTTCCAGAACTCAAATGCCCCTGTGCAAATTTTAAATCATCATCTAGTTCATACCCTCTCTGCTTTTCTGCCTCCTCCAGATCCAGTAAACGTGCAACCATCATTTCCCTACCACCAACAAGAGACAGGCCATTATGTCTGCACCGCCTTTCCAGCTCAGCAAGAGGAAGACTCATTAGCTCCTTTGTAGCTGCTCCTTTTCCCATGGCCAATGCAGCATCTTGGTTTGCCTTTCCTCCATAACTCGTATCTTCAGATCCATTCTTTTTTTCTATTTCTGGGGCATCACCACAAATGGAATGAAATGGTATAACACCAGAGTTACTAGACCGAAGGAATGTAGCCCGTAATCCATTTACATATGCATCTGAAAAGAGAAACCAGTCTGACCATACTTGCAAGACTTTCATAACTCGTTCCTGGTAAAACATAGATACAGTATGACAAAGGGGACTAAAGCAGAAAATAAAAGTTATAATTTTATGATGAAACCTATCACATGCAGCTTACCTTAAGGGCCTCAGCAGTAATTCTTCCAGTGATACTCCGATACAAGTCATTGAAGCTCTCCATTATGTCAGGTAGAGTAGCTTCAAATTTGGTTCGATAAGCCGATGCATTTTTCACAGGAGCGCTACTGTTATGAAGGACATCAGAGACCAGCATGAGCCTCGCAACTTTAGTTGGAATAGGTGTTTCTTTAAGTGTCAAAGATTCCGTCAGAACCTCAACTATCTGCAATTAAAATGATGTAACACATGAATTAAACATCTTTAGAAGTTTCTATTACCATAGGAAGTCTGAAGCCCTTTCCTTATTCATACAATTATAATTCTCATGTTCTATTCTCCGCAATTTGCATTTATTTTTAAATCACTTTTTACTGAACTATCGTTAGAAAGAGAAGATCCAATTAGAAATAATCCACAAAAAATCAAAGAACATATAACAAGTGGAATGAAAATACGCAAGTTTTCAAGCCAAAAAAAAAGTTAAAATATAAGATGAATACAATTGATAGAGAATGATATTCTTTTGGTGTCACTTAGTGTTCACATGAACAGATATGAACAGTGACAGAGGTGGTTAAGTTCTTTCTATTAAGTTGAGTTTTCCCTATTAGAAAGGGATTTAACACAAGTTATCTTGTCCTTGTTATTTTATTTAGAGCTCAAGTTTATTGGGGAATAAGAATCCTTATACAGTAAGATTCTATTCGTATTTTAGAAATTTAGTTAGAGTTCCTATGACTTCAATCTTATATATAACTTAACATTTTACGTATGTACTTATGTTTTTCAACGTTCTCATAAATAAGAATAGACAGATTTTTCATGCATGAGACCTTATCTAAGAGAGATTCTTGAATGCTTAGGAGAGAAATAAACTATAGAAATGATTTGTCGAAGCACATTGGTGTCATTCCTATAATTTTTTTTCCCAACCTTATTTTATAAATTAAAATCCTATATTATATAACAAATAAAAGATTCCAGCAGCCCTAGGTTTATAATTATCAAATTGCCAGAATGTATTCCATCTATCCTACACCAACTCATTAAGTATAGAAATGAGATTAATAGCTCTGATATTAGGCACCTCTCCAGCAGCATCAGCATTGTCCAAGGAAAACCCCATAGCCTCCCTTATCTGACTTCTTTCTAGTGTTAATGCTCGAAGCATATCCTCAAATTCATCCCTTTGTTGATCAGTGAGTGTTCGTTCTGGATCAACACGCTGCACAATTTAAAGTAAGAATTTTTAATTCTGAAGCAACCCCATACAAAACACACTCTTTTAGACATCATAATAGATCCATTAAATACAGACCCTGCTTCTACCAGCTGCATATGTACTGCCAAACTCCTTTTCATGATCTGGGCTTTTTGCTGTGGGCAGCGGAGGAGGAATCCATCTGCAGAAAAAATAATACCAAACGAGAAAAAAACCATTAAACTGCTGTGGATTTCCACTACAAGTTATTCACACAAATGTCTCTTTCAAAGTAATGCAGCATGGTAGACATTTGGCGAAGTATACCTGCCACTACCAGTTATCATGATAAAAGGCTCTGTTCTCCACCTTCGAAGTGTATCACCCTACATCTCCAAAACAAACTGAATTCAGTGCCGGACATAATGTTTTGACCAAAACAAACCGCCCAAATAAGAAGAGAAATAGTTCCAATATTTCCACAATAAAACAATTGATAAGGGCAACATTTTGTCATGAATTACAGATATTGTGTTGTTTTACCATCATTACTGACTCCAAGCAGCAAAAGTGATTATCATACAAGATTCATAGGATTTACCTGAGCAAAAGAATAGAGTCTCCAAACATAGTATGTGTGTTCCTTACAACCAAGCTCAAATAAGAAGTTGAAAAGAGAATTTCCACGACCCCTTTCCATAATAGCTTGTTCAAAAGCACACCCTCCATCCAAAACATACACGGCCATCGTATCAATCACATGGCGAAGATGTTCATCATCCGGTGGAACCACCATTATATCAGGAACATTGGGAGTAAGAACCTGGAAATTAGAACTAAGCCATTGACCAAAAATGTGGCACAAATAATATATGAATTTTACAGGCACAAAACATTCTAGCAATGAAAATACTAAATCAGAATCACACTCTGTCATGTATAGTCAATGCAGGCAAATAAACAGATGAATCCTTTTATTATACACCAATATTACCACTGTTAACCATAAATTTTAGAGGTGACATATTGCTGTTGCTTATAAATTTGAAGGGTGAGATTAAAAGTCAAATTAAAAATCCATACAAATTTTAACGTACAACAGTGAGTTAAAAGGTATCCCTAAATGAAAGACTATTTAATTATAAGAATTGTGCCAGTCATCCCAATTTCACAACATAAAAGTTGAAGAACTTCAATTACAACAAACAGATGTATAGGTATTCAACCTACCAATTCAGAATTCTGATTTGGGACAGAAGTGACCGGTGGGCCTGACGGGCCAGAGAGAATAACTGTGCCTCCCTATCAAACAGATTAGACATTTCAGAGACAAAAGAATAATCAGCATACAGCATTTTGTTGGAGATAGAAAACCATATATGAAAAATGAAAACATATCCACATCCTTCTTCCAGGCCTAAATCATTGTACTTGCATCATACACGCTAATCTCATTTATGTAAAAGAACTGCCAGATCAATCTTACATGACTTTTATTTTTTCACAGTAAACATATCACACCTCTTTACTCCTGATGGCCATTTGCCCAGGTGGAGGAGCAGGTAGCGCTTGTGATGGAAGAGCTACAGATTTACCCCATCCAATTTTCAATTCATACTCATAAACAACAACACCTGCAACAAGATTTACATGAATCCATTACCATTTCAATGTGAAACTTTGTAAAAAAGGATCTAGCAAAGCATAGTATCCAGCCAAAATCAACACAAAAGTGGGGTATCCGTTATACTAATAAAGCCGCACAAAAGCATAACACACATTACAGTCACTGTCACACGATTAGAAAAACCACTCATCACAACCCATCTAAATAGCAAACATGTTCTTCCTTTCATACTTTCACATCCGGCATTAAAATGTATGGCTCAATAAAGCGCATCACTCTTCAATTATGAGGTAATCTTTTCCTGTCAAAAGAAAACAAGAAGCCAAAGAAACATAACAGGGGACACGTTCTTATTACAAAGAAATTCTGCCGGATTATCAAGAGCATCAAAGTTATCTTCAAAAAGATTTTGTTTGAACCAGACCAGCTACCATGTATGCAGACTAAATGTAAAATTACACAGGAAGTAGAAAAATATAAAAATTAAACAAGACCTTGCATCTCATCTTTAGCAGCTTGTCCATCAGCCCTGTTCATGAACGCCACAAATCCACAATTTCTTTGTCGCCTCCGCTCCTCTTCTGTCCTAGGCCACATTATCTTTACACTGGCAATAGGCCCAAATCTTCCAAAAGTTCTAAGAAGAAAATTTTCATCAACCTGGGTTGCAAAAGAATAATCAGCAACAAATTCCTTTTGCTTATAAAAAATAAATGTCTATTGTTGGGAATAGACAAAAGTTAACATCAAAACAGTAATAACACCTTTGGTGAAAGATTTCCAACATAGAGATTTGTAGTTTGTGGATCACCGTCATCAAATGATCCAGGCAGCTTTCCACTTGGATCAAAACCATCAGGCAGTTCATCAAATCGACTAGAGGGCTGGAAAAGAATAGCAATACCAGTTACTTCACAAGCATCTAGAACAAGATACGGATCTTTCAAAGACAATATAGAGATACAAAATTTACAAAGGACAAAACACTTCCTGCAGCAAAATGTATAAATAAAAATATTTTGTTGTCTTCCAAATCAAAACAAAGTTTCCAGACAATTTTGATTAAAAGAAGGGAAAAAACTTACCGTTGAACTTTCATGATGACGCCCATCACGCCAATGTTCACGTTCCTGATTCCGCTTCTCCCTAATCTCATGTTCATGCTTAAGCTCCTCCATAAAATGATCTATATTTCTGGTCTTCCCCTTTTCCTTGTCTCTAGGCCTTTCCTCCTCCTTCTGCAAGCAGAAAGCACTTCAGTTTAAAGATGCACACTACAAGAGGAAATGCAAGAAAAATAGCAAAAGATACTTGCATTTATATTGAAATACTAACCTTCTTCTCAGATTCCTTTCCCTTGGCAGCCATTGGGGGAGGTAAGAAAGATGGAACATACCTGCAGGAGTGTGACATCAACATAACTTCCTTGGTAGCCAGTCCCATACAAGTTTTGCCGTTGCAGCCCATATTAATAATAGTTGACCAATATTTAACAAAGGATAAGCCTCGTTTTAACTTGTCATCATTCTCATTGTAACCACTCCTTTCTATTGTTACAGTAATTAAACACTCCTATAATGCATCACTTATCATAACTTTCGACCATCTTTTGGAATGGGTGAGATTGGAGTAGTCCAAATCAATTGAATCCCACAAATTAGATTATATTGCCTTTAGATGTAGGTGTTGTGTGCATGTTCAACAATGATTTTCAAACTAGGCAGAATTTCACCAAGTAAAATACACATAAAAGCGAGCCCACAGATAAAGTATATATTCTCGATGACATCATTTTCTCGATACAGCTAAAAAAAAATTTTAACCATTTGATTCCACCAATCAACCAAACAAAATAATCAAACGCTCTTAATTTTAAATGATAAGAAAAGGCAAAGTTGATAAATAAGTTCATTAACGATATGTTCAAAATAAAATGCAATCCTATTCATTTTATTTGTCAAAATCAAAAAATGTTCCTTAAGGGCTTGATAGCATCTAAAGACGCTTGTGGCCTTTGTATACTAGTAAGAACCAATTACATAAAGAAAAGTAATCGTGGGAATACATAGAAAATCATATAAAGTCCAACTTTTCCTCATATAGATATGACTTTCCTAATACTTCCCCTCAAGCTGGAGCATATATATCATAAGCTCCAAGCTTGTTACATATAGACAATCTCAATGTCAAGAAAATCCCCATCTTCAACCATACAATCTCAATGTCAAGAAAATATTTTAGCAAACCAAGGTCCTTTGTCTAATATTTTCTGGCTACTCCATATAAAAAAACTCCTCAAGGTCACCATGAAGGAAAGCATTTTTTACATTGAGCTGATGAAGGGATCAATTATGTGTGGCTGCCAACGTAATGAAAACATGAACAAATGTCAATTTGGGTACAGGAGAAAAGGTTTCAATATTATCCATACCATACACCTGTATATATCCCTTAGTTACTAGTTGAGCTTTTAAACGATTAACCATGTCGTCAACATTAACCTTAACGTTGGAACACCCAATGGCAACCCACTACTATCTAACCATGTGGAAGAGTAACGAAGTCCTATGTATTATTAGCATGCAAACCCAACATCTCTTATTCCATGGCATGTCTCCATCCAGGGTATTCAAAGCTTCCGAAACAGATTTAGGTACAGGTATAGAAGACAAAGAGGACACAAAAGCAATATATGATGGTGATAATGAGCATAAGAAACAAAGTTTGAGATAGGGTGAGATAAGATAAGGTGAGATGTACAAGACCTTCCATTATAGAGAACAATTAGCCAATCAAGATCATCATATGGTGGAGTTGAAGATGAAAAACACAATGGTGACGAGCATGTATCTTCTAGTCGTACTTCCCCATGAGTGCATCGTAAACCCACAAATTAGGACAAGATAAGCATTCCAAAGGAGTAGGTTAGTGCAGGAGCAAGCTCCTAAGTGGTAGAATTAGGAGTTGGGGTAACATAATTATGAGCTGTTTGGGAAGGAACAAATGGAATTGGTAGACACTCATCAATGTGAATAGAGACAAACTTAGTTTAAGAAAAGTACGGTGTGCCTTCAAAGAATATAACATCAACAGGAAAAAAAAAATGAAAGAAGGGTCAAAACATTTCTTTCCTTTCTACACAAAAGAGTACTTAAGAAAAGTGCATTTTATAGCTTTTGGATCTAATTTATCTGTGCCAAGTTGAAGCTGATGAACAAAACAAACATAATTGAATATCTAAGGAATAATAGGAAAAGGATCTTGGTAAGGAAAAAGGGTTAAAAATGGAGTTTTACCAATCAAAACAAAAGATGACATTCGATTGATAAGAAAACATGCAATGACTATAGCACTTCCCCATAAACTTTTGTATACATTCATGTGGATTAACAAGGTATGAAACATTTCGACAATGTGTTGGATTTCTCTCTCAGCTAACCCATTCTGTTAAGGAGTGTGGCGGCAAGAACATGGGATACTTATCCCAAAAGAAATCTCATCATGCCCACCTCTATCACAATGTGTGCAGTGAAGCAATGATCTCTACCACATCTTCCTCGATTACCCACATGACCTCCTTTCACTTGTACGCCAAATTGTGCCACAATTACCAACTTATCAGAGTTTTTCTC
The DNA here is from genome assembly GCA_027568895.1 of Erythroxylum shatona. Classification (NCBI taxonomy): domain Eukaryota; kingdom Viridiplantae; phylum Streptophyta; class Magnoliopsida; order Malpighiales; family Erythroxylaceae; genus Erythroxylum; species Erythroxylum shatona. Next base: position 5,832,910 of record JAOSBK010000009.1, on the reverse strand, counting down.
TGGTGGACTCTCCTTAGCCATAGAACGAGAGAGCCTAGAGTATCCTTCAGCTAAGGATGGAAGGTCTACTCCTAGGATTTGCGCTCATACAGGTTCAAACTTAGGTTTCCATCTTGCCAAAAATATCATAATCACCAAGTGCTCCCTTTGGACTTGAATCTACTTAACATTAGCTGTAATCAAAAATAGAGAATTCAACTCCTCAAATGCACGTTTCACTTTCCCAAAGTATTGAATCAAACTTCCTTCCTATTTAGACTGAAACAACTCCATAGAGATATAACACGTGTGAAGCATATTGCTCGAATTAAGAAGCTTAGCATAGTCAAAATTCAACTTCTCAATTGCACGTTTCACTTTCCCAAACTTCCCTCCTATCTAGACTGAAAAAACTCCACAGAAATATAATACATGCGAAGCATATTGCTGGAATAAAGAAGCTTAGCACAGTCACAAGCTTGCTTACAAGTAAAATAAGATTGAGATTTTGGATTCTCTGGAATCGAATGGATACGTAGTAATTGTTCATCATCACCTTGCAAGTTTTCCAATATCTTTTGATAAATTGGGGGATCAAATGTGAGGTGGGACAACTTTCTCTTACCTCTAAAGAACACTTCTACATTCTTAAACTAGAAAGAATAATTGTTATCATTAAAGCATTGTTTGGAGATTCGCAAATTGGAAGAACCAACTGTTAAGACAGTTGTTAGGAAACTCATCAATGACTTATTACTGGAGTCTAGTATCCTTATGATATATTTGACAGACTTGCTGGCCAACAAATGCTAGTAACACTCTTGACGATGTTCCAATACGTAAGAAAGACTACACTACTATCAAGATACCCAAGTTCTAGTTGGTTTAGGCATAAAACAAGACCAAAACCTTGTTAACGATTTGTTGTCGGTGTTTGTCGGACGACAGAGAGTGGGTGTCATGCACCAACACATGGACGATTTTTTGACAACACTATCGATACTGTACTAGTCGTCAACACCTCCTGGTTGTTTCTATGCATTTGGTTTTTGGTTGTGGTAAGTGCAGGTAAGAGTTTTGGACAAGTCAGAAGGTTTTATAATAAAAGGATTTTGAATCCAATTAGGTCAAGATCTAATTAACAATCATCTACCAACTTCATATCACTAAAGTAATAATTTTAACATAAGATGGCTGCAAGGCTTTACATTTCATAGCACAATCGCAATTGTGGACACAATACTACAATTGCAATCCAAACTAAGATAAAACTTCAGCAATTGCAGGAAAAAAAAAACCACTGAAAACACAGATATGTAGTATTGAAGAAACGATAACTAGGATAGGTCTTCTAATCTTCTAATCTTCCAACCAGCATTATTATGCTCAAACTTCCATATATGAATCGATAATCTTTTGCAGGAACACAAAGATCATAACCAAATGATTTGCGTACCTATCAAAGATACTTCTAGCAAAATTAAGCAATCAATTTACTGAGCTTGTATTTAGAAACATATAGATGAGAAAACTAATAAAGCAAGAGAACTTAACAAAATAACAGTGAAATTACATTTATATGGAAGTAGTTTTGAGGTTCATGAACCATGGGAATCAAATACTAGGTAATCCATTTGTTAAAGAAGTCATCTTTCATTTCCACTAACAAACATTTTCCGAAGATCTTAATGCCTTCAAGTGCAATAATTTACTCATAATTTTCTTGGGAAAACAAGCTGTAAGAATGAGGGTATCACTAAGTAGCTTTCCTAAGTTTATTATGATTAATCAGAAGAGCATCAGAACATTGTTATCCAGTCAATAGCATTTATTTACCTACTTCCCTTCTTTGGAACAGATACCCCATCTTTGGACTTTTCACCTGCCAACCGCCAATGAATATAAAAGGTCCATACAATTATTATCATGTCTCCGTAATAATACAAAACTATTTACTTATCCACAGTCTGAAGAAAAAACGTAAATATACAACATCGCAACAAAAAGAAACCACTTTAATAATCTGGATGAGCGGAGTAATTACTATGTCAAACTGACCTTCAGAGTCGGCCTTCACTTTTTCATTAGGATTAATAGTTCCACCTCGAACAAAGGTCTTTGATCCACCATCACCCTGGAATGACTCGACAAACTCTGCGTATAAACGAGCTGTTTCATCCTCCGCTCTCTTGACAACAGAAGGCAAACAATAAGAAAAGGCAGCTGAGGAAAATATATACAAAAGGTTTTAGTTTAATAAGAAAGCACCTTCTTTTTGGCTTCTTCCTCTTCTCTATGTTTCTGGAATGGAGTTTTTTTGCGAGTGATAGAGAAAGAACTCATCTTTGCATAAATTTCTAAACAAGCAATTTAAGCAAGCGCATCAATAGCGAAATTATATTTATTTATTTAACAAAAAAAATTCCAACTCACTTCACAAAGCAACCCATTCACTCCCATATACACAACAACAAAACCTGACAAACCAATGTTTACACCTGCAAGCAAGCAGAACACTTGGATCTTCTTTCAATAAGAGCAAGAGAGAGAGAGAGAGCAACACAGAAGCATTCAAAGTAACAATGAAGCTGAAAAGAAAAACAAGATAATCAAACGCAGGAGAGCTAATGCATTCCACAACGATTTCTAAAAAGGAAAACTAATTCAAAACAGAAACCCTAATTATGTTTATCGTTAAGGAATAAATAGGTATAGATTTACGCAATTTACTGCTTTCTACTTCTATAAGAAAAAAAATGAAGCTGCAAAATCCAATGTTAAACTTGAAAGCCACAATGAAAAAACCCAGAATTCGTATTAAGCTAAGGAATTTATTGAAACGAACCTGTAAGAGTCGAAGCGAGAATCGATACAGTTTGCTGGTTTACAAACAAGACGATCAGTTCAGAGAGAGATTAATTGAAAAGGTTGAAATCAGCTGCATAAACTTAACGGTGAGGCACGCCAAGAAAAAGATGACAGAGCGTAGAGCCCTAATGTCATAAAGCTCCAGAACATACGGTGGCACTCATGGCATGTGAACATCGGAGCTTTCTTTCGGGCTTCTTTTAATCGTATTGTTGGGCCAAACCTCAAGTATTCTCGGCCTAACCTCAATGGAATCTTAGCTCTCTCTTTATTATGGGCATTCTCCTCGTTTAGAGTTCTTAATATAGAGCTTTCAAATTTTAGTGTAATATTGTGGCTACAAATGGCACTTATAGGCGAAATAAATTAGATGTTTATGAATTTTAAAACTTTTCTAAATATAATAAATAATTTGCTTAACTATTAAATGAGCATATTAATATAATTAAAGACAATTACCATTTTTCTTCAAAAAATAAAAATAAATTGATGTATAAACACTAGTGCTAAGAAGAATACAACAAACTATTACAAAAGTAACTTCCTGAGTCTAAAGGAGGTAAAGATAATAGTAAGCTAGAAGAAAACAATTACAAAGTCATTTCCCAAACTCTACAAATATAGCAGTACTAAGCTAGAGGAAGTAAAGACAAAGTTATAGAAAACCAACATTATAACAAGAGTTAATTACAAAAAATCTCAAAATTTACTCAATTTTGTAATTATAGCCATAACATTAAAAAGTACCAATTAAGTACTTAAACTTTCAATTTTTAAAAAAATCTAACTTGACATTAGTATCTTCGTTAACATTATTGACAAGACAAGCCACATAAAACATAAATCCTTATAAAATTATAAAAATAAGAGTTAATTAAGCAACTTAAGTAAATTATCCATTTAGATTGTTACCCTTTCAAATAGGGATTTTATGTCGTACACTTTTTCTTCACTCCTCTTTGCAGGTCAAAGTGTTCTCAAACCAACTATAAACATTTTTAGCTCCTTTCCACACTAGCTACAAACCATATTTCGTTGTAGTAAGCATTTTGCACTATTCTTTGTTATCTCACCATTCTTTATTTTCTCTTTTGTTGAATATAATTTCTCAATTCTTCTTTAGGTTGTGCACTGAATGGAGTTGATAGTGTGAGATGGTGGGTAACTAACTATGTTCATGTGTGTAATGTAGATGGGTTTGGTCATGATTTAATTTTTGTCCACAATTAGTAATGTTCTGCAACCTACTTTTACTTACTACTATATCTTGTAATCTCTATAATGTTGTCTGAAAATTTGAACGTGTTATGTGTTATTCATGTCTTATTGGATATGTGATGCTATCTATATGTAATTTTTGCAACTCTTATATCAGACACAACCTTTTATAATGTGCATCCCCAATTTTTTATGTAGAAAAACGTCCCCTGTCTATCATGTAAAAGGAATTTTGATATTAAATGAACATTTTCATCTTTATCAACATGTTAGTTATTTCCTTAAGTAAGTAAATCAAGAAAGCTCTATCGAGATTGATTAAGTTTTGGAAAACAATTAGCTTAAGACTCATTATAACTATTGTATCAATGACCTAAGAGATTGCATCTAAAACTTATGAAATAGAAACTATCAAATTTGTCAACAAAAGAAATAGTTATCTCTCCACTCTTTTTGCATTGACAGTGTTGCACAATTTCTTCCTTTCCTTAAGCAATCTGATGATATCTTCTACTCTAACAGTCAATTATTCTAGCTTGGAAATTTCTCCTTCTACTTCTTCAAACGGTAAGCTTTGCAATGTTAACATTAACTACCAACCTCACCAACTCGAAACAATTATCTTTTGTTTACTCTTTTTTATCACAATAATCATAGTGACCTTTGTCTTTCTTTGACTTAAAACTTCTTTGCTTCCCTTTTTGATGAATGATTTTATGACAATATGATTACTTATTTTGTGTACTCATCTTGATCACTTATTTATAGATTTCAAAACTTGTTTAAACCTCTCTTTAAGCCTCTACTCTCAATATCATTGAAAAATTTTTGCTAGTAGTAGGTAAAGAATGATTTTATGATTTTATGATAATGTGATTACTTATTTTGTGTACTCATCTTGATCACTTATCTCAGGCCTTCAAAACTTATTTGGACCTCTCTTTAAGCTTTTACTCTCGATATCATTGTATAATCTTTGTTAATAGTAGGTAAAGAATTACATAATACCATCCGATTTCACTTTTGATCATATCCGTCATATAATTCCATCAAGAATAACATCAACTTATTCATATTCCTTACTTCTTAATATATTTTGTTACTCCATAACTAAAATGTGGTTAAGGATCTAACTCTATCAACTCATCTCATAATCTCTTATGTATTTCGTTCCAAGTTCCTAAGGGGATGTAATATATATGAATACTGCTACTAAATCCTTCAAAGTTGAATTTAAAATCCACTATGTCACTAGATAATCTACCATCTGCAATTACTCACTTAATCAAATCATACTCAAGCATTTTAATCTTGTCATCAACAAACCTTAATTTGTTCTTAGTGATCTATTATTAGATCAAATCAAAGATGTTACCACTAAATTGATACATAAATGATCATAATTCTACAATTAAAGCAAGAAGAACTTTTAAGCATAAAACCTCTCTTTTCAAGAACATTTAAGTTAATAATTAAATATCTGTGTGATGATATTGAAACAGAATAAACAAATATGGGTACCAAAAGTAAAAAAATATGTAGCTTTAGTTACTTATGCATTGGTATATATTTAACATAGGAAGAGTGTCAAGGTGTTAATCAATTTAAGGATGTTATGTATTATTGTTTTGATAATGTAGTAGAAGCTAAAAGGATATATTATCAATTTTCGCGAGAGAAAGCATTATGTTCAACAGTAAAGAGAGAAAGCATTATGTTCAACGACAAAGTAATTTTAACATATATTCATTGTTATAGCCTGCTATTAGTATAAAATATTTAATTAATATTCAAATTAAAGGTATTTTGTAGGTACATAGTATTTGTAAATGAGATGAAGTTTTTGTCTTGTCAGAAAATATGTCAAACATCTTTTGTGCATTGGGCTAAAAGTCTTGTTCCCAAGATGTATTATTGTTTGCAAGAAGTAAGTATATGTAGTAATTTCCTGCATAATGCAATTTTTTTATAAGCCTAATATTTAGGTTTATATCTTTATTTTGTAAGTCCCATATGATTTTGTAGCTTGGGCGTCCAATGTAAGAAGCGCAAATATGGAGACATTGCAATAATTAAAAGTTGCAATGTATTTTTTTTTTCTCTTTCTGCAACTGCAGATAGTATGTTGTCATGAAAGAACAAGATAACCATTGAACATGCAAGTAGTATGTTGTGTTTATGTTGAGTCATTTGCAAACTTCATTGCTGGGTTGGTAATCAAAAAGAAATTGTGGCATAAATGACTCCTAATTTATTGAACTCATTGTTGACCTCATTAATTTTGGTCAATTTCAGTTTCAATAGGCTAGCTTAAGCATTTCATTGATAATTAATGCGATAAAGAGAATTTTTTGTCTTATCTTTTTTATTGAAATCAATTTCATATTAGGACCTTGTTAGAAAGAATATAACAGATTTAACTTATTTGGTTCACAATTCATAGATCATGACATCTATTTACTATCAAATGCAAATGGGAACCCATCTATAGTATTGATGTTAGATTCACTTAGATTATTATTAATTAGAAGCAAAAAGACACACATATGTGCCTTAATATGTATATAATCACATTAAATATATATGTAACTATGACTTGTTCCATGGTATGATAATGTAAGAAATAAAGAGAAGGAGCAAATAAAACTTATGGACAATGCCATGAGAAAATGTAAGAATTAAAGGAAACTATAACAACTCTCAAATAATACTTATGGACCATAATTCAAAACTCTGGCATCAACAATTATATCATTAACATATCAATACCATAAATATCTAAAGTTGGATCATATGTTATACACAACAAATGAGCTAGTCAAAATGATTGCATTGGTAAATGAAACCTAGATTAAACACCAACACAAAATATATTAAAACTAAGCCATTAATTCTGTATTACTAAGCAAAGTACAGATAACAATTTTACAACATGACACTTATAGAACAATGTCAAACCATGTTCAAACTATGAACCAAATCATGTCAAAGTTATCAAACAAATGATAACTAATACATATCCAAAACTAATACATAACCAGAAGTTGGTATCCAAATTCTCAATCATCAATAACTTTAGATTTTCTAAGAGAAGATCTTTTTTCCCTTAGTTTGATCCTCCTTTTAGTTTTGAGTTGTATTGTTGGTTGTATTTTGTAAAGTCTAAGTAAGTAGTTGTTGCATTAGTATTCAGAGTTTCTAGCACTTCATATTAACTTTCACCCATCTATGAAGTGCAAAAAATCAAAAGGCTAAAGATTACCATTTTTTGTAATTAGATATAAGTAGCATAAATATGTATTTAAGTGACTTACCATAAAATAGGTATTCCCACTAAATTTCCCAAAGTTTACCCCATATCGTTTGGTTGCCTTTATAAACAAAAGGAATTATAATGTTATATAAGTTAAGAGACAAAATAACTTAAAACTAAATGTGAATATTCATTAACCATTATCTTTTATCTTCTTAAGATAGAAGATGCAGTATTTAAGCCTGTAGATAGTGATTGTGTACGTCTTTGAACTGGATGGCTACTAAAATTGGATGAAAGAGCTTTAATTTGTGGTGGCCTTCCTCTTTTTTACTGCATTATACATATTGGTATACTTTATGATGAATAAATAAACATTTTTTACAACTAAAATGAAGAGAAACCAAAAAATTAATAATAAATACCTTAACAATTTTAGGTTGGCTTAAAGGTTGACTCTTATTTTTGCATCCTCTTATATTATGACCAATTTCATAATAACGATGACATCTCATAGCTATTCCAACCTTTCTCAATTTATTGGGATTTTATTGTTCTTCAGTCTTATCCCTTGTTCTTGCCTTTTTGGGTCTTCCAATCATCTTCTTGATCAATAGAGGTATATTGGCTGAAGATTTCCTGTCTTCGACTAAAATTTAGGACCACTAATGGTTTTATAGCATATTGTTAACTCTTCAAAAAAATCACACTTGTAACATCGATGACATAAGCATCGATATCCTCACTTTGATATGATATAAAAGCCACTATAAGTTTATATAGAATCCCTGTTAAATCTTATAGTCTACATTGACAAGTTCGTGTTTGTAAATCAACGATGAACTTGTTCGTAAAAAATGTGACTTCAAATTTCAAATTCCTATTTGTCTTGGTCATACAATGCCTTGCTTCCCATTTTTCAACCTCTATTTTCTTCGTCACTCTTGGGCATATATTATTAGAGGATTTGAGCATCATGTCCCTTTTCATCTATGTGAGTCATTAAAGAACCTCGAATGTCTTCTAATATACTGATCAAGCTTTTCATATGAGCTTCACAAATGAATCCATTAAATGTCTCCGATATATTATGAACTACTTCACACTTTAATCTTGTACTAAAAGATGCCTTCACAAAAGTCTCTAGTTTCCTAATTTTGAAATTATCATATGCCTTCATTGAAATACTCTTCAACTGTTTCATTACCTCATAAAATTCGACTTCCATTATGCAACTCACGACTTGCTAAAATAAACTCCTATATGCATATCCTTTATGAACACTTGACATGTTTGCATAGACATATCGGGCACATTTTCTATGCTTAGCTTTTGGAAACAGATTTTTCAATACATAAATTAAACTTTGTAACAGAAAAAGGTAACAGAAATTGAAGAAGATAAATTACATTAAGAAATGAAAATCACATGTATGGATACTTAAAGTATACCCTTTGTTGATCACTAAAAAAGGTCTATGCATTCCCATTTATGTCTAGATGTTCTGCAAGAATGCTAAAAAACCAATGCCATGATTGACAATTTTCTCCCTTAACCACAACCTAAGATATAGGAAACGTCTTATTGTTTCCGTTATAACATATTGCAGCTAATAAAGCACCTCTAAGGAATGTCCTAAAAAAAACATCCATCTAACCCAATTATTTTCCTGCATCCACCATGAAAAACATACTTCAAAGCACTAGATCCCATATAAAACCTTTTAAACATTGGTTTTTTAGATATTTCATCAAGTTCAATTTGAATAATATACTATCCATCTTTGTTAACTCATCATAACTCTCGTCCATAAGACCATAACTTAGTATAATGACCTTCCATAAGTCCTCGTAGCATGGTAATAGCTTCCCACTTAGCGCTACAACATTAGGATTTAGTTACTTGTAGTGCATATTTTCTTTGGAGATCATCCATCATTTCAGTAATAGGCTAATTCAGGCTCCTCTTAAACTTATGTGAAAATTCATTTGCTATCCATTTCCTGCTAGCTTGTTTGTATTTATGCTTGTTTTCTACTATCTTCATTTCCAATGTAGCTAGCATATGCCCAAAGACATTATGGCTCACAAACTGCCTTGATTCTCACATATGATCTTTCCATTAAAGCATCATATCCATTTGTAATTTCATAGTTTCTTATTTCTTCCCTCAACTACATCTCATTCTTAAAATTCATTCCAATTTCAAATTTAAAATCTTTTATATCAATTTTGGATTAAAGAAAATGTATTTCTTCTTTGGAATAGATGCTTCATCGTCATAACAAACTAGTGATTAAACTTCAGCATCACTATACTCATATTCATTATTTGCACCATGTGAACTTCCTTCTTATCTTTTTGTATCTTTGTCGTATTCAAACCCACTATGTATCTCGCAGCAACATATTCTTCATCATTAGTTTCAAATAACTCATTAACAACTAAATCATCTCCAGATTCACTATCCTGCATAACAGTGAAATCATCATCTTACTCCAATTAAACTTGGAACATCCCCTCATCATTGTCATCAAATTTATTGCAAATATTAGAGTCAGATTCTTCGCCATCTATTATAGGATGCTCATAATCATACTCGCAGTAGATTTCAACATTGTGATAATTCAAATCTTCCATTTGTTAGAGCATAGTCAATATCTCCTTATCATAGTGTAAGCTTACCTCCCTCAAGCTTCTCATCAACTAATTAAAAAATTTGTAAAATATAGATCTTACTCTATGTCACTTTTCTTTAGAAACTCCTTTTAGGACTAGCATGCTAAGTTTATCAACACCCATATCCTTCTTCCTTTTAATCTTGGCCCCAAAAAATTTATTATCATGTCTTTCCAATACCCCTCCATAATGAAATATAAAATTTACCAATATTTGTAAAATATTGGGCTTTTTTAACAATGACATATGACATAACATATAAGAAGATGGTTATAAATGGAAATATGTACACAAGTTTAGACTAAATGAAATGAGCTATGGGAAAGTGGGAATAAGTACAAAATGATACATATTCCAAGAGGAAAAAGTAAAGGAAAAACTAAGAAATCTTAATTTGGGACAATTAGAAACACTGCAAAGAAGTAAATCATATAAGCAATTCAATTCCTAGACAAAATCTAAAGTAGTTCTTCACCGATTTAGGTTGGACAACCTTTGTTTTTACCTTGAAATACTTATTTAGGGTGATCCTAAATTTTCATTTAAACACCTAATTTACTTAAGGTACATAACTTGATATATTTCAAGTAATAAATAAACTAAAGAACCTTTAATCGAAAAATTTTTGATCTATCTTAACGGACATTCATCACATTCTAGTCTACATTCTTGAATGTAATATCTAATGCATACTTTTTGTGTGAAACTTATTTTTTTAAGTTTGCACTTATTCAATTTACAAAGAGATCAAACAAACATATGAAACATTTAAGAGGAAGATATGGAGTTGGATAACATGAATAAATTTTTTTAGTAGTGTATGAAATCAATGTTAGGCTTGATAATTCTTCCCTTAATTCTTCATTTCATTACAAATAAAACATTATGTATCTTCTTAAACCTCATTTAAAATAGTCCATGTTATTGACAACAAGTGTAACTTTATAAGTTTCAACTTAATCAGCTAAAAGAAATGAAGAAATAGACAACCAATTTAGTTATTAGACAAATAAATCCAAATCACAACATGAAGTTAATAGTCCTAGTTTCATTACAATATGTATAACACTTGCAATTTAGCTACCAAAGAGAATTATTCCAACCAATTTAACCAAATATACAAAGCTACAATTACCAGTATGGAAGGGACAAACAACTTGCCTTATATTGTGAAACTCTTACTATAACTACTAGTTTAGTCGGTGAAAATATAGACACAACGAAGAAAGGTCAAAACTAGAGTATGGTAGAATATTATCCTCTTAATCCTAATTTTATAGCATGGTAGAATATTAGAAACAATCTTCACAAAAACATTTTAAATTTTTTCAAAGATTTAAGCACTAATCCAGATAACCTAAGGACATGTAGATGGATAAATTAATAACTATCTAATCACACTATGTTCCAAGCATAATTCATAAGCCAAATGAATAAGAAGTGCTTCCTTGTGATCTTGTAATGAAATAAAAAAGGAACTTGGGTAAAAAAAATTAAAAACAAGACAAAGTCCAAACAAAACACACCTAAAAATCATAATTTCTATAATGCGACAAAGAAGATTGGTGCAATATATTTTGTAATGCAAAGAGGAGTGAAGAATGGTATGTGATAGAGAATGGTGTACGATAGAGGATGGTGTGTTGGCAAAGAAGATTGATGTAATAAGGAAGAAAATGAAGAAAAGCCCTTCTTGATTTTCCTGTAATGAACTAAAAAAAGAGGAGAAGCAGAGATTGGTGCGATAGCAAAGGAAGAGTAACAACTTGAACTGCTAAATTGATTTAGGGTTTTAACCCTAAACGATGTAGTTTCTCTAATTAGCTTAATGAAATTTAATTAGTTCAATTAAGTTTGATGTGTACAATGATTTAGGGTTTGTGTCTTGGGTGGCTTGTCAAGTCAACAATGTTAACGAATAACATCAGACTAAGTTTGAAAAAATTGAAATTTTGAGTATTTAATTCCATATTTTAAAATTTTACCTATAATTAAAAAATTGAGTAAAGTTTAGGCTTTTTTATTAATGCTTATAACAAACCAAGAACATGTATATTTAGAAAACAATTGCAAGTGCTTCAGCTTATTGTTTCTATGTTGCTTGAGAGATGAAAAATCCTTCATATGGAAGCAAGTTCATTGCTCATATCTTTGAATTTTTTTAAGACATTATCAAATCTCTAATTTACTTTGAATATATTCAAGTTGAAAGTTTAAGTGTTACTATGCTAATTTTGGACAATTGTTTTATTTTTTCCTCTTAGATTGCATAGATACCATAATTTAACATCAATTTAAAAGTAGTTAACTCACATTTTTTAGTATACCTGAGTGTTAAGCTTAATTTATAAACAGAAGCCAAATATGGTTGAAGCATTAAATTGTATATACAAGTCATGATTGATTCTAAAGCATTTGAGTGAATTAACAGTTCAACAAAAGGTGCTTCTAATTCTTAAGGGCTCGGAGGCACATCTTGTATGTTAAGTTGTTCAATTCAATGCCTTTTAACATATCCATTTTCCATAATCTATTTAGAATTGGTAGTCATAATAAGAAAGAGGCTATAGGGGAGTTACTATTAAATCACACAAGTATTCCCTAGTTATTCTCCCAACTAAAGCTTTGAATAACGACATGTTTAATTTGTTTGTAAATATTCTTAAGTTATTTTCCATGCACAATACTATGTCTTTTTGATTTGGACTTGGTTTATATGTAGGGTTAAATTCATTATTAGATTAAAGCCCTCTGTACCTACAATGTTATTCTCCCCCTTTAACAATCTCTATAATTTAATATCTAACAATTAAATGGCAAATAAAAATGAAAAATAAGGGAAAAAGAGTGCATTATCCATTTTTATAGTCATTTGGATAATAATCTTAGCTTAGGTCTAATCCAAATCTTACTTAAAATATTTTACTATCTTTTTCTTCATTAAGGCAAAGAAAACTTTTTGTATACCATCTTTGTTTCCTAGTTAAATCATAAATCATTACAAGCTTTTCTTAAAAGTTAAAAATTTCATATAAAATTTCATAAAAATATCCAATAACAAAATTATAGACAATTTATACTCTTTTTTGACAAATATAAGTCATTACAACATCCTTTAATGGAGTGCAACACAATTATGATAACTTTTTCAATAATGTCTAATGAATCACCAAAATTTCATAAAAATAACCAATAACAAAATTATAGACAATTTATACTCATTTTTGACAAATATAAATTTTAGATATTTAAACTAATTGTTATAACAATTAGTTTTTAAGACACCGGTTGATAAATCACTTATATTGGTCAACTTATATGAATATCACTCATTATTCTTTTAAAATTAAAATTGTATTCCAAAAACACATTAAAGGTGGAACTATATGCAACAAAATAAAGGCCAGTATGCCTTATGGATAAGTTTGGGTTTTATATTGAAACATGTATGGTTTATATAAGCATAGCTGTAAGCATAAGAAGAACTAGCTGAGTTGCAACCATTAGAGAGAGGATCACATTCTTGATGTCTAATAAATTAACTTAGATTATATTCCATCTAGTTGACATTTCCTTGCTCATCCCTAAATTGATTCCTTTTGCAAAGATAATTTCTCAAATATAACTCTAGACATTCTAACACGAAGTATGAATTTTCTATTGGACATTCTAAAAAATCCTTGAATTTCTTTCCCTCTATATTTCATAAGTAAAATTTGATCTTGAATAATTCTTTGTCTCCTTTAAAATTGTTGCTAAATTTGTTTTCCCAATCTACTATTTTTATCCATTCATTCTATTAACATTGAAAGTTATACAAATATTATGTCTATTTTTGTGAGAAGGAAGTTTAGTAGGAACTAAAAATTAAATGATTAATTGTTTTTGTTCTTAGTTGCAGAAAGTATAACAACCACTGATTAAGATTCCTTTTAGCCTATCCATTCCCTTTAATATTTATTTGATTACTAGATAGAGAATTAAGGAGGATTTTATATTGCCTTGTTGTGTAGAAAAAGTTATTCCAAGGTACTTATGGAAATGTGAACCTATAAATGTCCAAGCATGATATGTTGGCAGACAACCTAGAATTATATATTATCTATGCCATTGTATCATACTTTGTTAGCCTTGGGTTATGGACTAGTGCACTTTCTATTATAGAGAAGAAATCTTTAAGGTTGCTACACCATGTTTCACCTTGTATGCCTTCTTTGACTAGAATGAGATTAAGTTTCCATTCCCTATTAAATATTTTGTCTGACGACCTACTAGTTTTTTCATTTCAACATTTAATGGATTTTCCATTAAGTGTTTTATTTTGGTTTAATCTTTTAAAAATTCTCCACTTTGAGAAATTATGTATGCATCGATTAGACTCGAAAAGATTCCTTATCTAAATATAGCTTTCATGTTTTTTTTGATGACTAGCATTTTGTTCATTACCTTGATAGAGTTAATACCTAACCCTCCTTTATCCTTTGAATACACACTTCAACACATTTGTTTCTAGTTTGAGTTGCATTATTAGCTTCACCTATATATAAAAAATTATTGAGAATTTTATTAATATCTTTATTCAAGTTTTTTAGAAGGCGTAAATGTGAGCTCTAATGTACATGTAAGTTGTTATCCATCGCCATATTGGTCAACCTATTTCACAAAAAGTTAGTGTACAAATTCCCTAACTTGAAACTTCTAAATTTTCTTGGAGAGTTCAATTGACCTATATCTTACGTAAGTTGATCTCTATGTTCTAAAATCTCAACTTACACATAATAAACAATTTTGTGAGTAACTACAGATGGTGTATGCCAATAGACAAGTGTTATAGCCCATGATATGTTGAATGGCTTCTTTAAAGTACTTTTTTTTGGAAAAATTCTTTAAAGTACTTTTAAATGATTTAATCCTATTCCACTATAATATATGATTCATTTACTTTTCCAAAAAGAATTAACCTATCTACCCAACTCCATTTTAAAAATACTTTGAACTTCGTAACTCCAGTTTAGGTCAACCTAACCTATATATTAATTGATACAATTCCCTAAAAATTACATTTTAAGTAGTTCCCTAGTTCTTTTAAAGAATAAAACTTAAAAGTTTATCAAAATTTTGATTCGAATTTTGGAGATCAAGATGATTTTCTTTGAAAATTCTTATTGAAATTCCTCTTGATTTTAAAAAAGTATATGTATTGAAACTAAAATACACTATTCTTATGCACTTTGAGCTTTTAAAGTAATAAAATAAGTTAGATAGGCTATAAAAATTTGCATTGCATAATTACACTCAAAGTGACTTGTTCTTTCTTGTTGTTGGTCTATTTGGGTTGTTCTTCACTTGTATCATCTTAAAACTCATTAATTAGTTTAAACGCCTTACTTTGGCTTCATTTGTTCCCTAATTCTTCACTTTGCTCATTTTACTCGGAATGCATTCCTTGGCTTAATTGGCTTTATGAATGGATTTAATCTCAATTTTGCTTGAATACTTAAATTACTTTGTTATGATCAATACAAATAAATAAATAATATATATTTTATTAACATCAAATTATGTATCAAAACATCCTTAATTTAACAAACATAAAATATTTAAATGGTAGTATTTTTTAAATAAATTTATTCATTAATATATATTTTAATTTATTTGAAATAAATAATTCAAATTGCTTGAATTTTTTGAAAATTATAATTTTTATTTAAAAATAATCTGTAAATTTTTATCTATGTTGTTGTAGTGTTTAAATAATTTAAAAAGAATAATTATAGTTTTATTATAAGAAGGTTAATTTAGAAGACATATTATGTATACATCAATTTTTATAATCTTAATCTTAATGTATAATGCCTTAATGTTGGAAGTGAACATATATTATCAAGTAACTAATTTTTTTAATTTTATTAAAGATTGCATAAGTTAAAATAAGAAAATATCAAATATATATAAATAGATAGTATGAAACAATTAAATATTAAATTAATAAAATAAAAGTCTTAAGCATCAAAATTCTTTTGTCACTTATTTTTCATCTTATAGTAATGATACCTAATTTTTAATTAATATCTTTAAAAATACAAATATCTATTTTATATAAAAAAAAGGTCTTTAAAAATCATCATATGTTACCTAAAGAATAGTTTTTGTTGTAATTTTTTATACTTAATCAATTGGTAAAGTAAAAAGTTATCATGTCTTGATGTCATTATATATATAATTTTATTTTTAACTAGTTTCTTTAAAAATAATAAAAATTATGGAACTTTTATGAAGAGAATTATTTAGAAGTTGATACATTATTTTATGGAAGTTACTTAAGAGACTTAAACCTTAGACCTTTTTAAATTTAAGAGAGATAACTTGTTACTTTAATTCACTTTTTATACTTCTCAAAATTACTTGTCTTTAGGAGGAAGAAAGCTTGGATTATCTCTTATTTTGATGTCGTTACTCCAATTACATTTGGGAAAGCATTCTCCAACTTTGTAACATATCTACTTGTCAAGATAATTAGGAGAATAGAATACCATAGAGTTTTGTTTTTTGAAAATTTAAAACTGTATTAAAGAATAAAAAGGAAACAAGGGGTCTGCCAAGCCCCCTAATACACATATCCATTAAACAATTCTCACACTACTGCATAACACATAAGCACATAAAGATTTAATCAAAACGACTACATAGAGAGGCTCGGGTATGACTTTTCCAACTAGGGAATAACCAACTTCTTCTTTCTCGACTCTCACATAAGCTTCTCGATTGGGGGTGAATGAGATCTGGCGAAACTATCAACGATGATGGCCCTCGCTTCTTCTTCTTCTTCTTCCACACTATATGGAGTTTGTCCCTGGTAAGTCTCTTTGTTTGAAACTCTTAGATTCTTAACATTTTAGGGAAAACTAACGTTATGCCCTAAATCATCAGACATATCTGACAGCTGGACAGAAGGTTGAGTGATGCTATAGGAGACTCTCTTAGGTAGGTATCGTGTAATTGTTCACTCTTTTCTTCTATTTTGATCTTCTCCTTGTAACTCCACATCTAACTAAGAGGGGATCTGAAAAGAAGACTACTAAGCTTTCGACAGGTTAGTCCTAAAACCCTTCTTCCTTGTTTATGTTTGTAGAAGCATGTTTGTAATTTGTTTTCATGAATGGATTGAGAGTCTGGTCTACTGGAATCGTAGGTAGAATGAACTCTGATTTGTAGTACTAAGTAAATAGGATCAGGATCTAAATTCTCCATGTGAGAGCTATTCCTCTACTACAGCAGGAGTTCAACTGATTTGTAATCAGTTTTTCTCTTATGCTAGCTATTATAAGCTCAATAGTAGATTATATGGAAGTGGACTTCTGCTCAAACTTCTTTTTTTCTCTCTTTCCAAATTTATTGAGTGTATGTGGTTACTGATATTAGGATCACTGCTCTGTCAAATTTGATACAAAGAGATAGGGTAACTCCAACAGTAAGTCATAGAATCTGTTCGGCATATGATTCATAGTACTTAATCTGTTCGGCATATTATTTACGATCAATTTTTGTGAGTGATATATACTTCATGTGGTTTGTGTGTGAGATCTTGAGTTTAAGTAGTAAAACATCATTTTTGCATTCATGATAGTTGATGTATATAATTGTAAGGGAATGTTACTTTTTGCACTTGATGTCACATTGAGCGTTGCTTTGTTTCACTAGCTTTAATGGCTTTTATTATAATATACCCAAATATATCTCACCTTATCTTTGCTTATATTAAAACATTGAAAAGTCATTTGATTCATGATTTTGCATATGAACCTTAATGGTGGAGAAATGAAATGATATGCAAAGTTATAGAATGGCATGATCATAAATGGTATTGAGTGTACCCATGAATATATCTTTTTTAAACACATTTTTCAAGTCTATCATTAGATTACTCGATTTTTAAAGGTATTGAATGTTGATTGATCATAAGTAAAAGCTTCGAATTGAATTTTGATTGATCATAAGTAAAAGCTTGGAATATTAAGTTCTTCTTATGGTTTTTTAAAGTCGTTCATCTTTGTTTATGATTATATATTCTTAGAAAATATGGGAATTACATAAATATTTTTGGGTCTATGACTTTGAAAATGATGTTTTGCCCGAGGATGGTCAAAAACTAAGTGTGGAGGAACTCGATATGTGATAAAATTTTGATTCATCTGATATCCTACACTTAGTGATTAATGCCTTAGAAATGCTTAGGATACTTACTTTAGCTTACATTTTATTATAGGTAAATTTTGGAAGCAAAGGAACTAAAGTGACCCAAAAACATGTTAATTGTAGCCATCTTCTCAATTTCCATACTCTATTGATTCATGTAATATGACAAAGCTTAGATAATAAAATAAAGGTTGGACGACTACACATTTGGAGGGTTCTCACCCACGACTGCATGAATTGAATGGGATTGCATAGGTATCATGTGAGTACAAGTTGTCATTCCATGTTTAGAGTTTATAAAAAAACAAAGAGATATTGATGTGTTTCAACTGGAGTGAACTGTGAGTGTGATAGGGACACCTCACAAAACTTTAAACCTAACTATTGAATATAAAAAGAATGTATTGTGTGTGACATGAGGTGTGAAATGTCGACTGAAGTTGGAGCAATAAGGGAGTGGAGAACCGAAAATATCAAGGGAAAAAAGGTAGTTGGAACGTAGGACATCTGTCCAATTTGCTACATCTTTTAACCTAGCTTCTATTAGTGAAAAGGATGTGTCAACTGGGGGGCTGAAGAAGGAACCAAAAAAAACATAACTACTGAATAAATAAAGGAGATGGAAAAGAATGGAGGGGAAACGGTGAGGGAGTGGAGAGTGTTGTATGATCACAAAATGAAGAAAGAAAGGAGCACCTGGTCATCTTCGATTGTGGATAACAGCGTGGACAGCAGCTATTCTCCTAAATTCTTTTTACTTTTCAACATAAATGAAGGCTATAAAGGTTAATTGTTGGAGCTTGAAGATGGAGATGGAAGGATAAGTTCTCGAGGTTTACTAGGGATATCAGCGCCAAGTCACGGTTAAGTTATTTCATCTTATTAACGATTATGTGTTATTGGTTTGTTGGTGCTGAAATTTGCACCTTAGTCTAGGAGTTATGTTTGGTTACTTGAAAGATTAGTTGGCTTGCTTCTTTGGAGTTGTTCTTTGAAGTTAAGAAGGTAAGGGTATGTTAAACTTGATTTCATGTTTTAATATGAAATGTTCGATGCTTGAATTGAATAGAATATATGTTAAAATGATAATAAATGAATGCTGGAAAAATGGTCCTTGTATGATAACTTCTGGTTTGGTTTTGATGTGTAGAAGATATTTATTTGTAAGTTACTTAATGAATGGTTTTTGAATTGGTTTTAGACATGAATTTGATGTGGAATTGAGGCATAAATAATATGGAATTGAAGTGGAATTGATCAACTATAGTGAAGGGGTGTTGAAGATTTATGAAGGAGTTAAGTTTTGGAAGCGATTTGAAGGTTGTGGATAAGTGAACCTTTAGTTCACTCATCCTACGATCATGGGAATTATAAGGTATATTTCCACAGTTGTGGAAAAGGTTAGGAAGGTGAAAAACTTTATTTTATGCAATTGTTTACATATATAAGGTTAGGGCATTTAGTAATGGTTTAATTGAACTTAGTTGAGGTTGAAAATGAACCTAGATGATGTTAGATTAATCAAGTAGAAGTTAATCTAGTTGTGGACTGATAAATTAAAGAATGTGTGATTAATTAATAATGTTTTAATATGTATGGTATGTTTAAAGATGAATGTGTTCTTAAGAATACAAATGTGTTTCAAGGGTTTTATGTGATGTGAATTGGATATAGATGTATGTGAATTGGGAATTTCTATGATGTTATGTAATATGTAATGACTTAATGTTTCATTGATATATTGATGCAAATGCTTATGTTTATAAGACATTAAGTTTGATCAAAAGGGAGTGAATATGTTCAATTTGAGAAAAATGAAATAAAGACATATGTTATACACTACATTATTTACTTATGGATTTGAAATCTGAAATGGATTGTCTTAAAGCTGCCAAGTTCTAGTCATAAGTAAATAGGCATGCCTAGAAGGGTCTACACCTGCTCCTATAACACTAAGGTTTATCCTCATATTGACACTTCGGTGTCTCCTGTTACTAAGTCCCTCATGTTCTGTGATACCAATCATAGGTATTGTTGGGACCCGATCTCGAGACCGGACCCCAACCGGAAAAACGGAAGACAGAATCGAAAGAAATGTGTCGGAAAGCGAAATCGAAAGAAATCAAATTCGAAAGAACGGAACGGAAGGCGAAAGGCAAAGTAGGCAAACGAAATTACAAAGCGAAATTACAAATCGAATCGGAAACATAAGACGAAAGAATCGAAAGTGAATCGAAAACAAAAATAGCGAAGCGAATCGAATACGAATCGAAAGCGGAACAAAAACTTAACAAAGCGGATCCGACATCCGAAAACAAAGAACAGAGAAAAAAACGATCGCGTTGGAAACCTTAGCCTCAACCTATCAGAATCGGTATAAATTTTTTTCTTTCTTTCTTATTCATGTTATTCATCTTTCATACAATTCGCAAATCTCATACAAAGCAATACACTTTTTCCATTTTGGAAAATTTATCAATTCCATAATCTCAATTCATTTCATTCTCCAATTTCATCATTTCTCATCTAATAACAAAACATATATCTTATTCTTGTTCTTTACTCAATCATTATTTAACAAAAATCGGGCAGCATAACGGCTGCATTTTAACAAACCAAAACCTGCAAAGGGTTTTAAAACACACTTCTACAATTCCCAAACAAAACTCAGAATCATCGGACCCCCCGTTCGGAATCCAAAACACATTTATATTCAAATCCCATTTATACTCTTATACAATTTCATAACTCAATCCAAACGCAACCCAATCAAATTCATATACAATCACAATCCATAAACCATAATCATACACAAATTGTATATCTCAAAACCATACACAAATTTCATAATTCTTCATAATTCATACATCTCATGAAATAATTGCTTACAAAAATATAAATGGCATTCCAAGCCATGTACAACCCCAATACCAAAATCCCAAATACATAAAACAAAGGACAAAACAAAATCGAACCAAAGCCTTGACTTTCTTTCATCCAATCTCCCACTCGATACCTGGAGATGGAGATGAAAGGGGGTGTGCTTGACAGCTCGTGGATAACATGTTTATAAAATGAACAATAAGCGAAAACATTTGCAAAACTCATTTTTTTCATTTTATTCAAAATCTCACAATAGAAAAATTTATCAAAAACTTATTTTTGAAACTTTTCAAATTATTCATAAGCAGCGTCCAAAATTTCATGATTTAAAACCCACTTTCTCCTTTCACAATTTCTCAACATTTTCACAAATCATAAACAAAATTCAAAACATGAATGCATCATATATAAACACAAATCAAAACATATAACATATCAAAACGGTTTGGGTCGGTCCAAAACGGAACATACTGTACATTCCCGCATAGCAGTCCTGTGCAACTGTGAACAGAACGTACTACACTTTCCCGCATAGCGGTCCATTGTAGCCATGAACTTATGTGAGTCCGAAATCGGAGCTCCAGTGCCACTAGCGGGCAGGCGGGAGAAGCCTTTAAAAACGAGACAAGTCGACTTGACTCAACTTATGGGACCTAACCAAACCCACATAACACATACATCACACTTGGAATTTGTATTGCTCGAAGGCACATTTCAAAAACTTGATTTTTTTATATTGTGTCATACTAGACACATTAACATTCACAACTGCACATACTTTCATATAGCAATTTACCATACACATTTCATATAGCAAACCACAATTCATAAATCAATTTCATAACA
>JAOSBK010000009.1:5798546-5810889 GCA_027568895.1 Erythroxylum shatona | reverse complement strand
ACTTTCACTCTTTATTTCTTAATTTTCAACTTCCATTTAAATCAACTCATTCACTTAAACTTTCATAACCCATACAAATCTACTCAAATATCAAAGTCATCAAAACTAATCGATTCTTTTCTCATTAATTTTCTTAAAGCACAATTTCATCTATAACATAATACATATACAAAAACACTCATTCAATTTCATTTATTATTTCGAAATTCCACTAAAAGATCGGGGTCCAACAGGTATCCCCTATTTTGATTATGTTACGTACTTATGTAAAAAGGATTAGTAGGCTAACATGTTTTGTATTATGATACATATCCAATTTTGATATAAACACGTTATGATCTGATACAATATAAGCTCTGATTTGATACAAAAACATATTATGATCTAATACAAGTCATATTTTGATCTGACAGGATTTTACCTTATTCTGATATTCAATTATGATATCTGTACGTTCTGTTCTGATATTTATGAGTTTTGTTATGATGCAAAAATGTTATGTATTGATAAATCATATTTTGATTTGAGACATGATGTTTGGATTACTTTGTAATATGAACAATTAAAGATTGTTGTGAATATGTATATATGAATGTTAGACGACTGTTAGAAACAGTCGCCATTATGCATTATGTTTAGTTATTCCCTACTAAGTTTTATGCTTAGCACGATGATTTTGCCTCCATGTAGGTTATGATAAGAAGATTGAAGTACTGAGACAAAGACTGTCACAATGGCTAAGAAGAATGTGTTCTATTTTGGAAGTTGTTTTGTTTTAGTTTTTGAGTTATATTAAATGTAATGAGACATATTGTATTTTGATGTAAATGGTTTGTAATAACCTTAATACAGGATGGCTTTTGAATTTATGGCATGTATTGTGATAAGCACAATATGTATGATATGTTGTATTTATAAAATAACATCTAATGATATGGAATATATGTTTGCTTGAGTTTCTAAAAGTGCTTTGAAATGTTCGATATATTTTAGTTATGTTTTATGTGGCATTTACATATCCTTCTAGGGGGTATATGAGTGTTACATGTTTGCGCATGTAAGTCACGGGCTGTGGCTTGCATACAGTTCATGCCACATTTACAAAATTAGGATTCATGCAACATCCATAACAATTTCACTCGATCTATCTCACACTTGGAGCGAAACACAAGGATTTATAACCAAAATCAAGATATGAAAATAATTAAAAGCAATACAAACTAGACACAACATTTGGTTCTACATTGTTTACCAAAAAATGGTTAACCACTATTTACAGAGCTGGTTCTATCTATGGCTTACCCGTAATAGATTAACCACTATACATATACCAATATAATAACATGTATATAGCCTAACAGTGTACCACAGCTAAAAGAAACTTTTACATTTAAGACTCATCTCATTTTCTAAATCAAGTGTGGGAGAATTTATAATTGAATTATTTCAATATAACTCCCAATCCTATAAATTTTAACTTTCAAATTAAAACTCATATATTGCCAAAGCATATACTTATGCTAGCAATATTCATTTATAAAATATCATTTGCATAAAACTTAGCATAATTATTCATTTCATGATCAAATGAAAATAATTTACATAAACTCAAAATGTACACTCACAACTTGTTAGTCTCTATAAATAAAAACCATTTACATAAAATTAATTTAAAGAATACTCACATGTCATCAATTCTTTTACAAAGAATTTAGTCATATAAAACAAATAAAATACACTTACTACTTGTAGTTTCCTGTTTACCACTTTGAAATCCTTCAATTGGCTTCATTTTTCAATCTAAAAATCTAATACGAATACATTCAGCTCCTTAATACATTTTCCATTCAAATATACTATAAACCATATCAACTTCATTACTTTCCATATACACTCTATTACTAATTTTTCTCCAGATAATAACATAACACTTTAGTTAATAATTCCAATACCACAAATACACTTAGTGACCATCCTTAATCACATTTACTTGATCATTACATCATAACCATACTTTTATACCAAAAATGTCTTTTAGGCTAAACTTAACATATTATACATTAAACTCTTCCAATTCAATTCCATTTTTCTAACACTTAAAAATCAAACTAAATTCACTTCCATGACATTTTAGTATACACATTTAAGCCATAAAAGGTCATTAATAATGTATTTACAAAATCAAGCTCTCTAGGTCAAATTTCAACTAAAACAAATTCCAAATCAATTCTTTTTTATTTCTTTACTTCATTAGCATTAAAATAATTCTATGAACAACATAAAACATCAAAATAGAATTTTGGATTATAACACATTAAAAACTCCAACCTTGGTTGAATACTCATCTAAAGATTTCCATAGTTTTTCTTTCATTTTTTCATCATTAAACCAACTTCCTAATGTCATTCATTACTCGTAAATCATCAAATAACAATAGAAGACACTTTACGCAATAGATCTCACCTTTGACTAAGTTTGATCAAGGTTCTATACGCTTGATCCACGTGATTTTCTTCTCCCAATTGCTTCAAATGCAATAAAACCTTGATATTACATCAAAAGGGTGTAAATCACACCATCAAAACCAAATATAACTTATAACCTAACAAGTCAAGTTTTTCAACAAGATTAGTAAGCTTACGAACCCTTTTTTTTCTTCTTCTTCACTTAAATGACTATGGAACTTTACTAGATGCTTGATTGGAGGTAGAAGAGCATGAAAAATAGTTTAGATCACTTCACTTTGGTTTAGTCGTAGCTCTCTCTTCTCTTTCTCTTTCTCTTTTCTTTTTTCTCTTTTTCTCTATGTTTCATCAATGTCCAACCAAAAGAAGACGAGGTCTTTGTTTAATTACAAATTTGCCCCCCAATTCTATTATAATTATACCTTTATTTACACTTTTACTTATGCCACTTGTCACCATTTCATTGGTTCTCTCCTAATGACTCATCAATCCACTAATTTCTTGTATAAATACCAAATTGCCCTCTAATGAATACAAGAAAACCAAATTGCCCTTTAATGCATTTAATTCACTAACTAATAGAATTAAATCCCAAAATTATTTCACAACTATTTTATCATCAAATTGACCATAAAATACTCTAATTAGGGTCAATACTTTTTGATTGGATGTTTTAAAAACTTTGAATGGGTTTAAAATTATCAATACTTTTTGTTTTTCAAAAAAGACATTTTAACCCTAAACTTTCGGAACTCTCGAAATTCATTCGATTAGGCTTATTTTTGATCCATTTTAGTATCATTAGACTCTAATACCTATTTTGGGTATTTTTTAAGTTTTTGGGATTAAGTCCCCAAAATCACTATTCAAGTGAAAATACTATTCACTTGGATGAAGGATCGCAATACGCAGCAGAAATAAAATTGTAATCACATATTTATCTATTGTATTTAAGAATCATATTTATAATAAGAATAGGTAAAAATAAATACCTAAAATGTGACGATTAATTGATACGGAACTTCAAAAACACGAAATCTCTATGTACTCTATACCGAAAAATATATCTCGTTTTTAACACTTGATATGGCTATAGTTTAAATTTGAAGAACCCTTTCTTTAAGAATAGATAAACTAATTTTCTCTATGCACTCTTGTTTGTTTTTTCATGTACCAAAAAATGAAGAAGAAAAAATATATTTTTTTCTCTTCTTTTCGGTTTTGTTGAAGTAAATGAAAAAAACAAAAAAATATTTTTATTTACTCTCATGTACAAGAAAAACGAAAACAAAGTATAGAAAAGAGTATCACAATTCCTCTTCTTCACTTTGTTGCTTATCAACGTACATAAAACGAAAAAACCAAGTCACTCATTTTAAATCATGCACGAACACTTTATATATGTACTTCTCAAACCAACGTCAAGGACTTTTACTCACAAAGGACACATCTGTTTGTAACCATTACAATGATTATTGTTTTGGTTAACGATAATTAACCAAAACAATAACCACCATCTGATATTTTTTAAAACAATAATAAATTATTATTATTATTAATAAATGAAATAAAACTATTTTATTTTATTCATTTATTTTATGCAAGAGAATTTTTAATATTAATTATATTTTTTGTACTAGCAAAAAATATAATAATATACCATATAGATTATTTAATAAATTATCTCTTAATAAATTCAATTATCATAAACAGAAAATATTACACTCATAAGTGTGTGACTACATAGGTTCATCACTAAGCTGGTAGTAATTAATTTAATTAATTACTAATCAAGATTGACGTTTAACAACACTCCTCAACGACCAAATACTGTGAAGTAACAATCTTATAAAGACAGAACCTTAGTTTAAGGATAATGTATTATTACTTTCTCTCATTACAATTCCGGATTATCCTAAAGTATGATTTAACTGTCAAACCTTATTAGATAATCAGTTATGTTACATGTCGATTATTAATAATTAGTGAATGACTTTAAAAACTCCTTTTCCTCACTCATTCAATCGTCATGTCCAAGGTCTTGAAATAATCATTAAAATCAATCACAACATAAAGTTCAAACTTATTACCTAGAGTCGATGGATCTCATCTTGACTCACCACTAATCAGATAGGTATTTAATTATATCCAATGATCATTTAACTAGCATTTTTATACACTAGATGTTCGACATCAAAACATAATAAGTGACCTATTGACTACTATGATGACCTTAAGTCCAAGGAAAAATATACATTTAAATCTTTATGAGAATATCTCACTTGACAGTTCATAGGAAATATTAACTATTGAGAATTCTCAGTTTGGTCAGTTCAATGATCATATCTCCATATGCATCATCTATATGTGTAACTTAGTAAATGAGATTTACTAATATCTATCCAATAGATACTATTACATATATATTGATCTAATCGAATCATTAAAGTCCTTATCTTATGATCAAGAATATTTTTAGATTAAATCCTAAAGACTTGACTTTCATTATCATAATCTCTATTATGATGGCAAGTGTATAAATTTAATCAAGGACTTATTATATTAGAATAAAAACAATAAACGTAATATTATAATAAAATCATTTGCCATGTTATTAATAAAAATTAATAATAATAAAACTAAAGTGTTCAATCTATTACATAACGATTGAGTCATGGGCATAATTCTAACACCGGATTCACTATTCATCCAAAAATACTACTCACCTAATTAGCTAGATTTCATTCAAAAGTATCATTTAAATCCTTAAAGCACATTTTGGGGCTTTTAAAGCTCATTCGGACTCATTCGATTTGTATAACCAGCCTTGTAAATAGTGGTTAACTAGTCACAGGTAAGAAATATAAAACTAGCTCTGTGACTTGTTTCGGATAAACGATATAGAACCAACTCCTTAATTATCGGTATATAACGGTTAACCGATTACGGGTAAGCGATACAAAACCAGCTCTGTGATTTTAGGTATATTGTACCATATGGTAAAGAAACTAGTGATGGGTTATGTTGAGTAAAGAAAATCAATTGCCACCACTATTTATGATAAAAGCGATTTGAGGGGCATTGTATGGTACAAATTCTTGTGGATGACTTATTTTCAGTATAAAAGTTTTCATAAAACTTATTGCGACCATTGTTTATTGGTTAAGGGAAAGAGAAAATTGAAAAATGGAAACTTTTATATGAGTTTAATTTCGAAAAAAACCTTTCGAAATAGTATTTCAGAAAAATTGAAATTGGGTTTTATGAAATGTTATTTGAGTACCAATTATTATGATGTACGAATAAATTGTTATAGAAAATACTTTACCATGAGCTTTATGATTATAAGGGAATATTGCATTTATATTGTTATGAAAAGTTTAACTTTTTTATAAACTAATTACACTCTCTGAGCTTGTTTAACTCACTCTTATTTTTATATTTTTAAACAACTCACCTTAAATATGCATACAAGTACTGTAATAATTGGGACTCCCTTGCAATTACTTTATGCTTGTGTCATTTTGATATTTACATTTGTGTAAAGAATAGATGTCTATAAAAGCTTTTAAATGAAATGCATGAATATATTTTAACTTTTTGGAGTTTATTGTAGTGATTGTTGATAATTATTTATTTAGGGTTACTTTTGATAGTTGAGAAATTGATGTAAATATAAAATGTTTTGAAATTTTACAGGACTTTTGAAAATTTTGGCAATGTCAAAATGTAATCGTTATATTGTAAAAATTTTAAATAAAATGAATTAAAACAAAATTTTCCCACTACTTCCTCGCTTTTTATTATTAAAGTATAAAAGTTTTAAATAGTTGAATGGCTTGATTTTGTGGAAACCTGCAATAGAGTCAGATATCGATTGAAGGGCTATCATAGGGTTGCCAGAAGGGCTCCACTTAGGTTCCAAAAGGGAAACTCCAGGACGAGTCCTTTCATTACTCTTTACTGAAAGTATTTAAAACCTAGATCTATAAAATTAAATTTGTTTATTTGAGACCAACTTTTGGAAGGGGTCTACTCGGATGTAGAGATAGTAACAAAACAAAACCAAATTTCAACAAGAATACCCAATGTGCATTGTACTCAAGTCAATTCCAATTGCATGCATGTCAACGTGGAACAGTGGCAGTCACAGTCATGTGTCGCGGGTCTGTGAGAACATTTCTTATGTTAACAAAACCAATTTCCTTTAGTCTGCCCTCTAGATCAGTCAGATAGTATTCGTCTAAAAATGGCTCTGTGCTCTTGAGTAATGTAAATAGAACTGGAGACAATTCCTGTAACAACATTTGACATCATAAGAACCTGCCACAGAAACATGTCATCTCAAGCACGTATGTAAACCTATAACGCTAATCAAAGTTCAAAGATTAAAACTGATTCAATTATCTTAAATAATTAAGCCTAACAAATAGCTAGTCAGCCATCATACACTCAGGATGCAAACAAAGGACCAAAGGGAGCGTATAAACTACTTTTATGTGATCAATGACATGAAATGCTGAATAAAGCACTCGACCATACCTGAAGGATCTTTGATTTTGGCTGCAAGAAAAAGAAAAACGATTAATGGTTTCATTTGAAAATCATTGAAAAAAGACATTGAGGAATTAGGCCTTACTGCTTGATCCGTCAAAGCAATTGTGCCTCCAGGCCTAAGTACTCGGAATGCTTCCTTCAGTAAACCAACTATAGCTCTTTCAGGACATTCATGTAACTGCATGTATAAGCGTGTTCTAAATGTTAAGCATTAATAGTATTAGTACAGAATGAGATTCTCGCAATATAGCAATAAAAAAGCAACTACAATCTTAATTTCATTTCAAAGGCAGCAATCATACAAAAAATTCTGTTCTCATTATCAAGTTATCATTTTAAAAACAAATTATGTAACCAAAAATTACAGGATCGAGTTACGAAAATAATCTCTTTATAAAATGCAAAGAGAAGGCTGAGTATAATTGATGTCCCTTCCCCAACTCTCGCAAAGCAGAGAGACTTGTGCAATAGAGTTGTTGTTGTTGTTATGTTTATGGTCTAGTTTCTAGACAATTTCACTATCTACTTCCTGAGCAAGTTCTGAACATGACATATCTTGGACGGTTTGAGGAGTATTCTGCATACACTATCATCATAAGCCAGCATTCGCAGGACAAAAAGTTGTGTGTGGTAGAAATCATGCAAAACTAGTAGTGGGAGAAAGGAACAAAGGATTTCATTGCCTCAATAGATAGTCCATGGTTCTTTCCCCTATCTCATAACAGGACAGTTTGAATGAAGAATAGAGATGCACCAACATTCGGATTTGGGCCATTGCAGTTTAGCCCTTCTTAGACATATCTTCCATGGTATATAAAGCACTTTACTTCAGAAAATGATAACAGATATCTAAAGTTGGAATTGATGAAAGGTCTCAAGTATATTTATGCCGTAGTAGCGGAAATACATCACCAAATCCAGTTCTACTTTAGTGCAGTGACAAACTTAGAGAAAAAAAAAAGCGTATTTGCCCCTTCGTATAAACTAAAAACTTGTCATATTTGCATTACCAGTCAAAGAAACATAGCGTATGTTCCATGAGAGATCAACACGGTCAAGAAGATTCAACATCAAGAGGCTAAAGATCTTTATGATTCAATTGTCTTGGTGGAAGGAATCCCTAATTTGTAAGCAGTAAAATATCTCGCAAACCTTTAGCTTGTGAAATCATGTTACAGAAGTCACTATGTACCTTGCGCCATAATGGTCAAGCTCATAAGATATGTTTCATGATTTATGAAAACATTTATGTCATTTGTTTTAACAAGCTTAAGGGTGTTACTTTTGGGAAAATGACATACCACAGCAGCAAAGGAAATAAGGTCAAATGATTTGGATGGTAATCCTGTCTCTTCCCCATCAGCATGTATCCACTTGATTGGATTTTGCCTGGGTGCAACTTTCTTTTCCTTGAATTGAGCCACAGCAAGGAAGTAAGGTGACAGATCTAGCCCCTGTACCAGATGTGATTCAGAAGCTATCATGAGGTCAATGCATCCACGTTTAAGTTTCAGAGTATATGAATTTCAATAATTTTTATAGCTTACTAGTTTGAAATAAATTTTTAAGATTGGATATTGAGACTCACTGTGACTTTTGCATTAGGAAATTTATCAGCAAGAAATCTAGTGCTGATTCCAACAGAGCATCCAACATCAAGAATATCCTTTATTACATGATTCCCAGAGTACTGTAAATGATGTTGCTCAATAGTTTGAAGCCAATTTCCTCTCATTGCTCTATTTGCTTCATCTAATGAAGAAGCGTCAGGTATTGCTCGTCTCACCATTGCCATGGTTGCAGGTTCTGCTTCTGCAGCAGCCTGGAATCAGAGACAAAATTATCACAGGAGGATTCTTTTCATCTGTGTTTGTAGATGTAAAAGAGTAAAAATTCAGTACAAAAGCACACCAGCGATGTTCTTTTTGACCAGATTAATAGAACGAAAATGATGAGGCATCAATCTAAGGTATTTTATATTTGCTTCACCAGAATACCAGTTCAGTTCATATAATTGATTTATGAAAATTAAAATATTAAAGTTTTGAAAAGAATGGTATGAAGTAGGGGATCAACTTCAAAACCAGAACAGAAGTGTTGGAATATGTTAATAAATGAGCAATGCACATCATCAAATACAACTAAAACAATTTCTTACCAGCCATGACAGATTTCCCTCATCATATGCATGGAAGGAGTTTAGGTAATCTGAAAATTGCCCATTTTGCCAATGTTACTCAACTTATTTACGAAGAGAATAGGATATGCAAGGAATGGCAAGTTAACTTGGAAGTATCAAAAAGGAAAATAACTGATCTTTGTTAAATTAATGAAAAAGTTGTGAAAAAATGAAAAGAAAAAGATTTCTTTTATCAAATACTCTCAGTAAGTCCATATACAATTAGAACATCATATCTGAACACAAAACTTTAAGGCAGTGGATTATGAGTCCTATTTTTGTATATAACCCAGTTCATCCTTATATCAGTTGTGAATTTCCTACAGAGAGTAGGTAAATCTATGCTGAAGCAATCTCCAACTGAGAATTGCACCCTTGGAAAACAAGAGGAAGACAAATGTTAAGAGTGAACTACATTATTTTTTGAGAAAAGAAACAAGAAAATTTATAAGAACTTAATTTTTTTTTCGAAAGTTTAAGTAACTTAATGTTTATTATGTGACAAAAGAGGATTTCGGATGAGTTGAATTTAAGAGAAGCTTTCAGATTCTGAACTTATGTCTACCCTAACAACATTAGAAGGAGCCATATTATCTGTAAGAAAAGCATTGTAAGCAGTGAAGAAAATCACAGTCAGGGTATATCACTGAAGAATTCTGAACGCTTTCTAACTCCTTGTAGACATCAGATTCCAGTACTTCCCTCGTCAACTCCCTCCATGGAATATCTTTCTTCTCAGCTGTCCTGTTTCACCCAGAATTCACCCAAACCATCATTTAGAGTATCGGTAATTAACCATAGTTGTACACTGTGAAGACATAATTATCATAACCGTAACCCACTAGCAGATCGATGTGGTTCCCACTCAACATTTATCTGTTATCAACGGGAAATCCCCTCAAAAACACAGAAGAAAAGAAATATCAAAAGATTGATAGAGGCCCTTGACATAAATGGTCCAAAACACAGTCATCTTTCACTACTAAACATGATAGAATCAACGCACATTATTTGGAAAACAAAGCAGGCATGCTCAAACACTTAAAAGATTACAGTCACAGGTGCTTAATTAATGGGAACCTTATAAGGACTTGTCTGGCACCGAGCTTGAGGAAAGAATAGAGAGGCTTGAAGGCAATGATTGATTGAACAAGACGAGAAAGAGGGGTCTGTCCTGCCCACTTTGGCATTTGTAGTTGTCCCTCCTCGTATGCTTTTGCGCCAGTTGATGAAGACGATGATACCATCTTAACCATCATAGAATTCGTTCTTCTTCTTACATGATCATTGCCAATGCTTCTGCTTTTGAAGAAAAAATTGGAGAGGTTTTGGCTATGGCCATATGCACACAAAGCCATTGAAGCTCTGGAGCAGGACAAACGGAGTCTTGTTTCAACAGTGAACTTTGAGAAGTCACAACACAGCCAGTGCCAGAGCTTAATTTTTGTACGTTTACATATTTGGCTTTTACAGGATAAAATTGACGTCAAACCATATCATCGACTCCTATGTGTATCTACTCGGCCAATAATTTCTTTACACGCGGAAGAGGTTTGTGGTTCATCTTTTACGTTGGTTTCCGGGAGCAAAACAGCAACTTTTCACCGGATTCTAAATTCTATAACTTATTTGCAGCCAATGGATAAGATTGCAATTTTGGAATGATGGTAGGCATGTGTCCAACACTTTGAACAAACCTACGAAAATGGAATGCCTCAGTTATCATTATTGAATGATTAAATCAAATAGTTAAGAAATTGCCCTAGCACGATGCTACAAATTGTATGCAAAAGTCTTGTATTGTGTAGATGTAAGGTAGAATAAGTGTAATCTCTATTGCAAAACTTTCATGGTGATCATACATTATAAAAAAAATAAAACTTGAACTAGCACGTTGTTTAGATAAGTAACTAGCAAAAATCTCTTTATTTAGATAAGAAATTAATGATATGTTGTCCTTATGGTCATTGTGGTGTAATTACTTAAGATAAAATAGTTTCAATTAACTTTTTCTTGAATTTTTTTAATTTATTAAGCCTTGAAAGACAGTCTAGTTGTACATACAACATACTCTGCTAAATGTCATAAAAGATTATTATCAAGAATTACAAGTAGGAATTAAAACCATGAGCAAAAAAAAAAAAAAAGGCATTCCAAAAGAAAAGGAGGTATTGCTTGTCTTGCAATCTGTTATTTTGAATGTTGATTTGGAGACTTATGTGCTGCACAAGCTGCTTATTGAATTGTTCCTTAGGGAGACTTTTGTCTTGAAAGATTTTGTAGTTTCTTTCATTCCAAGTTGTTGTGACTATTGATAAGAGCACTAATCAGAAACATTTGTAAGCAATGTTGTTGGTGTGATTGCTAATTGAATGCCAAGATTTGACACTGTCCAGCTGTTTAATTCTATAACTATCAAACATCTTCTGAGAAGTTCTCTCTAAATGCCTCTGATGTAGTTACATTTGAAGAATAAACGTTTAGAGTTTTCCTCAATTTTTTGGTATAATAAGCACCAGTTGGTTAGTTGCATATATTTGGAAATTTTGTTAACAATTTTCAGCTTACCTTTCATTGCAATCCATAAGGTAAATGCAACTCGATTGTTGATATAATTGCACCAAATCAGTTTGGTCGAAGATGTTGTGGGCAGATGTTTGAAGATTAACTTCTTACAAGACTCATTAACGAAAATGCCATCATTGGTGTGCCTCTAGATATGTTTGTCTTCATCTTCACCAATGTATGTTAACAGAAGAGAGGACTAGGTAATTATGAATGTTGGAATATCTCTTTATCTAAAAGAGCTGTTATAACTTAAGCATTTAGTGCAATTGAAGTTCTGAGAGATGTAATTTGATTGGCATTGATAAGTTGCCCTACTGAAAGCCAATTATCATACCCAAAGCTAAGAGATTCATCAATCCCCACAAGTGCGATGAATGCATCTTGAAACTTGTTTTTCAATATCAGGATAGCTTTTAAGGTAAGAAGGGAAGTTGATGCGGACCAGTTAGCTTTGGATTACATGGAAGATCTTGACCGCGGCAAGGTTTGCAGCAGGATGCGAAAAAAGACTTAAATTCTATTATTTTCAGTTATGTTCTGTTACTTCCTTATTAGTTGACAGTAGGAGTTTGGA
>JAOSBK010000009.1:5774221-5785970 GCA_027568895.1 Erythroxylum shatona | reverse complement strand
AAACCTTAGAATCTCTTCTCTAAAGCAAGGAATCACAAGGCCCTAACCTTCTTCTTCTTCTTCTTCTTAGCCGAAATCTCCCTCTATTCTTTTCTTTCCTTGTAAGTTTTGTAGGTCTCCCAAATGACTTAACAAATTTGATTTTGAACTTAAAACCTATATCAAAACTACGTAGTTTCAATTACTCCTTACTTGCAATTCTTTTGTCCTTTTCTTCATCCATACGACCTCCTTCATTTAGCTCTCCTTTCTTCTTGTTTTTATTAACTCTACAAAGACTAAAATAGCCCTCCTTGAAAGCCTTAACCCTTAACATCTTAAGTGATCTACCCAAATTGCCCCCAAGCCATCTTATTCTTTTAAACTCTAACAACATATCAAACTCTAATTTTTAACTAAATCCCTTCATTTAATATCCATTAACTAGGCACTAAAAACCTCAAATTAATTTAAACAAGCTTATTTACTAAGAAAGGGAATTGGGACCCAACAGATATCCACTCCCGAGGATTGATGATTTAATTGATCAGCTACAAGGATCTAAGGTGTATTCGAAGATTGATCTAAAATCATGTTATTATTAGTTGAAAGTCCGCAGTGAGGATATTCCCAAAACTACCTTTAGGATGAGGCATAAACATTATGAATTCATAATTATTCCCTTTGACTTAACGAATGATCCAGCTGCTTTTATGGATTTGATGAATAAAGTTTTCCGAGAGTACCTAAATAAGTTTGTGATCATTTTTATTGATGACGTATTGGAGTACTGAAGCAGTCATAAAGATCATGTAGAACACCTTTGGATAGTATTATAAGCCCTATGCGAGCACTAGTTGTACGCTAAGTTTAGTAAATGTTAGTTTTTTCATTAAACTTGATGCGTAAACTAAATTGGAAGATGCTATACATATTGATGATGTTCTAATTTCATATTAGAATTTTTTTCTTGACTCATTTTAAGACTTGATTACTTTTTATTTCAATGAAATGCTTTGGGTGTTGTGATATTTGTGTTTGCCTATACTTTGACAACAAATTGATAGAATGAGTCGATAGTAATTTGATTAGGTTAGGTAATGAGAGTTAAGAACCTAATAAGTCACATAAATAACAAATCTTTAATCATACAAGGAGAGATTTGTGTATGAGAACTTGATTATCTTGATAGATCTCTTAAAAACTAGTTGAAAATGTTAGGCTACTTTTCGTAATCGAGAGATTACAAATAAGGAATTTTTCAATCAATTAGGGATTATTAATTAAGGTTAAATGATTAGGTCTTAAGAGAAAGTAATCTATCCTTCAGAAATTTAGGATTGATACCTGTTGAATAAAAATGGTTAAGGTAGCAAAATGATGATAGAATGAATCATATACTTTCATAATTGATTATTCTTGCTTTATTATGACAACTCAATTGTTAAGTGGTTAAGTGCTCAATTTGATTTGACTGTTTAATTTTTGAATTTTATTTTCTCTCAAATCATTTTCATAACCTTAGACAAAGTTAGATTCATTTAGTTTTAACTAATTCCTTGTGGGATTGATATCACAATTACTACAAGTTTATGATCTGTATACTTACAGATATTGAGAGTTTGATATTAGGTAAAACTTGGTCAACAAGTTTTTTGTGTAGCTACTGGGGAATTAGTTTAGGACTTTTTGAATTCCTTTGTTTTAAGTAATTATTTCCCTTTCTTGTGATTGTGATTATGGTACCCAATCACAAGAAATTCAAGAAAAAGATAAGGAAGTTTGGGTGCAAAGTAGAAGACATATCAATTTTGACATCACAAGACATCAATAAAGAATCTGAAAAGTTAAATGCCAAAAAGAGATAGAAAGAACGATAATGGAGGAAATACATTATGGAGAGCAAAGGAACCTTATGGACTTTATTTGTAGCGCCCTTTACCCTAAGATACGTATCGGAACACCCTTCGGACATTCTAGTACATAACCTATGATAATGGCTTGCTACGTTCAATCATAACATTCGCTTAACATGACATCATCTATCTTTATTCTCTTATGAAACATCATCAAGAAGGTCACAATATTTTAAAACCAAAATATCCTTATTTCATTTCATAAAAACTTAATATCTACAATGTATCTTTCAACATTGATACCGATACAACATCATAACCTAATATAAAAATGTGCTACATGAAAGAGGAAAATACACAAAATCTATTTAATCTATCCATATTCAGCTGACCAACTTTTGAGTTATTTCTTCTTGTTCTCAAAAGTAAAAGTGTCCCTCAGTAGCTAAAGTCGTCCCTCGGTCCTGAAAAGTCAACGTTGCAATTTTGGTGAGTTTTACAAACTCAATGAGGTAACCATCATTGATGGTTCACTTAATTCATGCAACATTTCATACATATAACATATAGTTCACAACTTTGCATAAATGATGAAATATCACATTCTCAATTAAGAATAGGCAATTTTGCATTTCAATCAATCAAGCATACTTATTAAAATGCATATGAAAAGCTTATGTGTCTCTTTTCCAATTTTTCTTGGTTGTGACCAAGTGCCTAAACTATCCCGTATCTATTGTAGATACCGGGCTCATTTATATTGTCCCTTATTCATTAAGGATAGGGCTCATTTTACATAGTGAGCCTTTGGCTCTTAATCACATTTAGAGCTTTAAGCCGTTTTCGGTGGCTACTCAAGT
The DNA here is from genome assembly GCA_027568895.1 of Erythroxylum shatona. Classification (NCBI taxonomy): domain Eukaryota; kingdom Viridiplantae; phylum Streptophyta; class Magnoliopsida; order Malpighiales; family Erythroxylaceae; genus Erythroxylum; species Erythroxylum shatona. The sequence goes on along the minus strand of JAOSBK010000009.1, from coordinate 5,783,275 downwards.
CACAACTCTCATTATCTGATCATGCATTCATGTATGGAATGCATTTTTCATAATCAATCATGTCATGAAATATTTTCTTCACATTCACATACAAGTAGCACTTCAGTATCTCATTCATATATCACAATCATTGGACCTTCGTTATCCAGAATCAACACAATCAAATCACATTCATTCAATAAGTCAAATATAAAATTAATCAAACAATTAATTAAGTGAGGTTGTCTAGGTTACTCACAGGTCACTCTCGAAGCTAATTCCTGGAAGTTCCAACAACCGTCTAGAGGTTGACATTCTAGTTGCTCCTCTTTAACAAGCAATATACACATATCACAATTTGTACAATTATAAGTGTTTAATAATGTACATATATGTAAATGAAATATGTATAATACATGTTCATGACAATCCCGAGTATTTTTTTATTATCCTCATCACTTAATCAATCATATCTTAAAACTCAACTAAGTATAATTTGTACTTAGGTTTATACCTCAATAAAACCATTAAAATCACAATTTATATCACGTTGATCACTTTTAGATTTTTCCAAAACTAACTTTTGGTTCTACTATACTTGATCATTTAGACAATGAAATGAGGTAATTTGGAAATACTCTCTTCTAAAAAAAGCATTCTCCTATTTCTTAAGTTTCTAATGACATCAAGAATGTTCAATTTGATTCCGTAATACGAAAGTTATACCTCCACATTTTTATAATATTCTTATACTGAAACAGTACATTATACTCAACTTCCATCAAGAAATTGAAAGTCTTAGAGACTGAATCAAAATTCAAATTCTTCATATAATTTGTATCCCTATGTCTCTAGTTTACTTAAAATCATAAATCATCTCATTTGGATGACTATAGAACAAGATATCGTTAAAATACTAAAGCCTGCTCAATGAAATCTTCCTAGTTATCATGTTCCAGCATAGTCAACATTTTCAACTTAAAACTAATAACCCCAATAAATTAATATAACTCATGGCTATGAAAGTGTCACGAATGTGCAAGAAAAACTCATGCCGGTGCATATCAATGAAAATGACTCAAGGTGTGCAACAAAAACTCACGACCATGCGCACTCCATCAGACCTGTCCCACATTTTTCACTCAATATCTCTCAAATGATTTCAGATGGCTAATATTTTTGTTGGAGATGTAGATTAGAGTGTTATAAGTCCAATGGTTTAAGTCTCATTTCATTTGGAGGTCAGAATAAGGAGATATAGCCAAAAGATTGAAGGATGTTGCATCAGCCTCCAACCTTAGAAATTATGCATGATTGTGAGTTGGCCATCGACTTTACAAAGTCGCGATCATGCTGTATTGACTGATGATGTCGTGATTGCGATTGTGACATTCAGTGAACAATAGTGGAGTCACGATTGTGCTTAAGCACGATCATGACTTCCCAGTCACACACCCTCACTTCGAACCCTTAAGCATGATCACGATTTCCCAGTTACACACCCTCACTTCGAACCCCCATAACTTTCAATTTAGAACTCTCATGGAAGTTTCAGACCATATTTTTCTTTTCTTTTTTTTTATTCTAAGCCAACCTCTCTAACTTATCTTCTCTTAGATTCTCTCCAATTTCATCTTCCATGCAATCCAACATATTCAAAACATATCAAAAAATCAAGGAATTAACATCACACAACAAAAATAAAAAATTCTCCACGTTTGTCTTCATTTTTTTGCATTTGTTCACCGTTTTCTCTTCTTTCATTAAATTCGACACTTCAAATTCATTTCTACTCTTTCTATTCCGCTTCCCTTCAACTCATTCACAACACATTCATAGTATAACTAAATATACAAGTTTACTTAAAATCCTCAAAATCATAAAAAACCAAATATCAATCATGCTTCTTCTTCATGTTCTGTATTTCACATTTTCTGCTACACTCATTCAGTTCCATTAATGCTTCCATTTCATCTTAACTCATTTATATATCACTAATTCACCTTTCATCTTAACCCTATAGTCATTTTCGATTCATGTCTCCAACCACCAAAGGTATTCACGTATGTATACATATACACACGGTGAAAAGAAAAAACTGAGCATGTATTTCTCTATCAACTTTCCACATTTCTATACTCTTCTTATGCATATTTTTATGGTTCTTTCTAGCTCAAAAATCATTTCTACACTATCTGATCATAGAATAATTATCAAATACGAAATAATATTATATCTAGAATTTTCATCTTATTTGTACAGTGTTCATGAAGATGGCCACTATTTCCATGATTATGCAATATCAAATAAATCATCAAATATATATCATATTCATATTTCTCATAAAGATTAACACAATACGTACTGGTTAAAACTTCAAAAACTTCAAATATCAACAAGCCCTAATTTCATACAACTCACGTACACCATCATAGAGGTTAGCAGAGGTTAGCAATTTTAGGTTTTCTTGAGGCAAAAGAAGTAGATAACAAAGTGGGAGTAGTAGAAGATAAGGGAAAGTAAAGTTTAATTTTGGTGGATGATTGATGAAAAATTTTGTAATACAAGAGAGAAACTTGAAGAAGATGGCTACAAAAAAGGTAACTAGGACAAACAACAGTACTTAGTCTTTCAACTTAAAAAGAACATAACTTAGTCCTTCTAACAAAATCATAACGTGTAACTTAACTAAGTTAGTGACACTTGTCACTTATGTAACTTCTGTGGCTTTAAACTAGTTATCAATAAGTAGTTCAATCTCTGCCATATTTTTCTCCAATTTCTCTCTAATTTTTCAAAATCATTATCTCAAAAATTCTGAAGTCGACTTCCAAATTTCATCATCATCATTTATTCTTATTTTTATTTTCATTCAATGATTTACTTACCAATTAGCATTTTTCTAGTCTAATAATAATCAACAATTTCGAAAATTATTCCTAAAATTCACAAAAATTTAAAATTAACAAATACACTCACCAATTGATTTTCAATATAACAAATTCACAAATTCTCAATAGTATCACATCATAATTCAATTATACCCGGAATTATCAATGAATGCATGTATCGTTATTTTCATGTGCACAAGTTCAATATTCACGTGTATGTGTATATCATATAATGCTTGAGCATGAAATGTGTTTTCTAAGCTCTCAATAATCTTTCATATTTACTATTTTAGTCTTAACATAGGTAACATGATGTTACATTATGAGCCTAAGATTCAATTCTTACCATCTAGGAATTTCATGACCACCAGTAGAAGCGATAAACAATTGGTTTAAAGAGATGGTGAACAATAATTGTCTTTAGACATCAAAATGAAGTAGACAATAGTTAACCTTCCCAGACCTAAAAGGAATGATTATGATAGATTTAGTGACAACATTGTAGGATAAAATTGATAACCTCTCCAAGGAATTGAAAAGGATGACAACCACCCCATTCTCTTCATTGGAAGCAATTAAGCAAGGATGCGAACTATGTGGACAAGAGAATCATATCACAGTTGGTTGCTTCCTAATCGAAAACAACAACGTGGTGCAATTGAACTTCAATGAAGCATAATTTGATCAGGAAAGTAATCATCCTTATTTGAACATGTATAATCTAAGATGGCAAAACCACTCAAATTTCTGTTGGTCTAACAATGCAAGGACACAAATGAGACATCAAGAACTTTTAGGATATTAGCAAGATGAGTCCACTTCATAGGTTCTAAATTAGACAAGATTATGGACATAATCATGAACATGAAGAGGCTCAGAAGAGGATGGAAGGGCGATTCAATCAAGTAATGAAAAATCATGCTTCTTCTACTCACAATTTAGAGATTCAATTGGGCTAGCTACTCAATGCATTGTCAACAAGAAGTGTGGGGAGCCTTTCCAGAAATATGAAAGCAAATCCAAGAAAACAATTTAAGGCTATCACACTTAAGACAGAGAAAGAGCTAGAAGAATCGGTAGAAAGACAAACTGAGACCTATCTTGTAAAAGATCAAGAGAAAAAGATGAAGATGAAGAAAATAATAAGGACCTTACCTATAGTCCTCCTCCATCTTACTCACTAAAATTACCATTTCTGTAAATACTTTAAAAGAACAAGTTAGATGTACCATTCGCAAAGTTCATAGAAAAGCTAAAGAAATGATGAATTTGCTTGTCTTTTGTGGAAGTGTTAAAATGCAGGCCTAATTACACGAAATTCCTTAAAGACATATTATCTGGAAAGTGGACTTAAGAAGATGACCAGATGGTAGCCATGGAGGAAACTTATAACTCCTTAATTACCAACCGTATGCCCTCAAAGTTGAATGATCCAAGGAGCTTTGTGATACCCTGTGTAGTTGGTAATTTAGAGATTTCAAAATGTTTATGCAACTTGGGCGTAAATATAAACCTTATGCCTTTGTCGATTTTTAGAAAACTAGGGCTAAAAGATATGAAGCCAACTTTTATGCTTATTCAATTGGCAGACCAATTGATAAAGAAACCATTAGGCTTAGTGGGGGATGTACATATAAAAGTGGATAAGTTTTTCATTCCTTTGGATTTTGTCGTGCTACATTTAAAAGGAATGAAACTATCTGTTAATGCTTAGTATAGCATTTTTGAACACCAAAAAAAATTTGATAGATGTCCATAAAGACAACCTTATGTTTTGAATTGGTGATGAACAAGTGAAATTCAAAATAAATAAGGTATTAAAGAATATGAAGGAGGGTAACTCATTCAGGAGAATTCATGGAGTCGAAACTTTAAAGAAGCGAGAGGAAAAAGAACAGAAGATAGCAGAGATTAGGTTTGAAGAATATGAGGAAGTCTCTATTAAAAAAGCTGATGAATAAGAGAATGAAGAATAGATGGCAATAGAGATAGAGGTTCAAGAAGATATATATGTCTCTATTCATGAAATGAAAGAAGAAGAGGAGACAAAGGTGATTAAGGAAGAAAGAAAACAATCCACCTTCTTAGAAATTAAATTATTGAATTCGATAGTTGAGCGATCGTGAATTTGTTATGTGTAAGTTTTAATATTAACCCTTGATAATCTGCAAGCGTACGGTTCATTAGTGTAGTATTAAAGGTGTCGATCCTACGAGGAGAAAGTTAATGTAATCCTAAAATCTAAGGCCAGAAATAAATAACAGAAACTCAAGATGCACAAAACTAATACAAGAATTTAATTCAATCAATCAAATTAAGAATCAAATACAAAATACCAATTACTAAGCAATTGTAACACACCCAAGAATCAACTAAAAGAAATTACCAATTGAGAGAAAGGGAATATTACCTATCTTTAATGCTAATCTAACTTATTATAAATTATTGGATTGTTAGTTCTACACTATCCTATGATTGATTACTCTCTCTCGAGTTATAACCATTAACTCTAATTAGATTATGGGGTTTGCAATCTCTCAATTTATAACCTATCTAAAACCCCAATTAGTTATGAAGTTCTCTAATAAACTATCAGAAACCTATGCAATATCTATCTTCACACAATTTCTCAATTTGATTCAATTCTTATTTTATTAAATCACCTAACTCTTGTTAGTCCAATTTAATTGTTTTTCATTTGATTCACCCTCTCAGTTTATTACTGAGTTATGAAATCGCATAATTAAACTGCAACAGATCCAATAAACACATAAACAATCAGATTTCCATTAATTTAAGAATAAAATTCTGAAGGTGAGTTTAGAACATCTTCAACATTCTATATAATATCATCAACTGTTCAATCAAATTCTATACAATAATAAAACTGAAATTAAACAAGAAATACAATCTAAATGGATGATGGGAAGTAGCGACATTAGGAAACCTCCTAATTCGGGAAGTACATAGAGTCAGCTTCTTCTCCTCTTCTATCTTTCTTCTTCTCTTCCTCTAGCTCTCAATGATTTCTCTCTAGGGTTTCTCAAAGTGGCTGATGCAAAAGCTCCTTATCTACCTTTTTGTTATTCTTTAAATATCCTCTTGTGTTTTGACCAATCCTAGGGTCTTTTCGGGGTTCGAAAGGTCTAAAAACCCTCAAAACTTGGCATTTTTGAGTGCTTACCGTGGCCCTGTAAGCCATGATCATGGGCCATTTCCTGGGCTTCTGTCACGATCGTAGGATATAGGCCATGATCGTGGGTCAACTTAGGTGCTTCTGTTACAACACGACCATAGGTCGTTGTTTCAGCCCGAATGTCTTTGAAACTTCTCTATTCTTTAATGGTAACCCTAAAATACTAGCAAACACATCAAGGTAACTCAAAAATATAACATTTAAGCTTAAAAGCTTATACTAATATCTAAAACACTTAAATCACAAATAATGAACAAACTAACAAGATTTTAACCTAAACACATACTAAATGATTGAATTAATGACAAAACACATATCAAACTATACTCTAAAACATGATGCAGTTTACCCTTATCAACATCCTCATACTTAAACGTTTGCTTGTCCTCAAACAAACAAAATAACAAACACACAAAAATCACAAAGCATACAATGTAGTAAAGAGACAATGACTTCAACTTCATGAAATAAATTTAACTTTAAACGCAATCATTCAAACTGTTCCAAATCATTAACATGCAAAAGTCACATCTAGGAACCTTGGACTAAATATACATATTTAATCAAAACCCAAATGTCAAGTTATTCACCCTTTTCAACAATACACACTCATTAATAATTATTTGGTCCTTCAATCTTTGTAACTACTCCAAAGTACATTTTCATGAAAAATCAAGCTACTTATAAGCTCAGTAGGTTTTATGAAAAACTTTTTTATTTAGTTTTTTGTGGAGATGGACCTAGTCTTTTACATGGAGGCAAACATTGGTAATGAATGTTGATCTGATTACTCAACTAAGTCATGTTTTTATTAAGCTACTTAGTTGAAACACCATTATAGCCTTTTGACATATATCCAGTTACTTAACACATTTGTGATGTATGACGATGTGGTTGCTCAGCTATATCATTTTCTCAACTAGCTACTAGCTCTATTCATAACTCGAAGGCCAGCGAAATAGTTATTTATTTAAAATTTACAAATATTTTTTATTTTTATTTATTATTTAATGCCAATCTTGTTGCTTTAGCTACTCGTTTTCATAAAAAATACTAGCAAAGCTAATTTAGTCAAAAGGCCTAAAATTATCAATGGATGTGACAATTTATAAGGTGATAAATTAACATTGAATCCTAATTAACTTGTATATTTAGTCAAAGAACCCAAATTACTAATTTCGTGAGCTAATGACTCTTCACAACCTAATAGATTATGATTAAAATTAAATTGATTTCATTCCATCTAACCCTACCCACAATTGAACAACACATTGTCCTTAATGTGAGAAGGAAGTAAGCAAGCATGCTTGGAAGTAAGAAAAATTAAACAAAAATAAAAATGAAAAAACTAAATTTTAAAGAAAAGGGTTAGAAACAAAGCCTCAAGTGATGGAGGCAGGGATGGTGTCGGAGGTGGCAGTTAGACACCTTGAGCCTCAAAGTATCGATGAATACGACGTATATCCTAGCTTTAACATCATTATTTTCAACTCCTTCATCTTTCTAGAGTTCTCTGCAAGTGTATTTGTAATTACCTTAGTGTTGGCGTAGATTGTATCAAGCACTTTCTTCCAACCAGGTTCTTCTGTGTCTTCTCCCTCTTTAGACTTCTCACTAGTCAAGTCCTCTTCTGCCGATTGAGGTGGTGTTGTGCTAGAACTCGCCTGGCTAGCCTTGATCTTTATATGAATCTTTTGGCTGATGACCCAGAGTTCCATGTTATGGGACTTAAGGATTTCATCACGTCACAAATGATGGTGATTTAGAAAATCTAGGAGGTAGATGGTTAAACCATTACAATCCATGACATATTACTCAGCAATGGTGGAAACCAAATACCCCATACCCAAATTGTTGCTCCTCTTATTTATAGTCGCAACAATAACATTCAATATATGTGTGGAGGTGTATACTGGGATGCTATAATCCATATACCACAACATAAAAAGTTCCTTTTGTTGCGCAATTGTTGGTTTCTGATTTGTCAAAAACCATTTGACACATGAATTTATGCAATAATAAGTGCTCATGGGTTCTTATGATGTTGTTGCGGGCATTTTAGCGTCAAATCACTCCAACCTAGTGAGCTCATTTTAATAGTAAAAAGCATGAAAATTATCGTGTTGATCGATCATGGAAGGTTCAGGGAACCCACAAATATCACACATGATTCCAATATTTAACTCATAAGTTCGTACCCCCAACCTAAACCATAATTCCTTAAGGTTACCAAGTTCATAATAAAGGGAAGTGAAGAATTTGAGAGTGAGCTCCTGATAGATAGGATATTGAAAGCCTATAAACTTCGCCCACTGAATTCTTTATGCTAGATTCTCTACCTTATCTCACAATTCTAGCCTATCAAGTGTATCAAAATCAAAATATTTCGGGACTATTATTTGTTTAACATTAAGGGATTGGAAATAAATACCTTCCTCCTCTGGGTAGATTGGGAAGGATGCTTCGAAATTTACAGCCCTATTCCTTCGCCCTCATCCTGAGATTTGACTTCATCTCGATGATTGGTTGCGCTTCATTGATTGCTTAATACGTAGCATACTGGATTGCAAGTAGGTAATGGTTGGCATAAAATGAAAATTTGGAATTTGGTTAGAGAGAAATAAGAGTATTTGGAGGTTCTAAACTTAAAGATATAAAGTTAAAAATGAAAAAGACTGAAAAATTAAGTAAGAAATGAATATATAAGTGAAGGAAGGGTAAAATAGTAAAAATTATAGCTGAAAATTGCATGGACAATTTTACCCTGCCGCAAGCCATAATCATGGCCTATAATATTTTTGCTAATTTCTGATTTTTTTCTTCTTTTGCCCTTCTACACATTCCTAAGATCACTTCCTAACTCTTTATAGCTCTTTCACCTCTCTTTTTCTTACTTCCTTGATCATCTAACTTGTTGGACCAATGGTGGTTGACAAATTAAATCCCTTTATGTTTTGATAATAATAAAATATCTAGAATTAGTTAAGA
>JAOSBK010000009.1:5751898-5765169 GCA_027568895.1 Erythroxylum shatona | reverse complement strand
TTGCCTTTGTTAAATATGATCAGGAACATTACAACTTATATGGAGTTCTTTAAGGAACCAAGCACCAAAAAACTGAATTTTGAGCCAAACGAGAAGGTAATATTTTCAGAAGTAGTAAATGTAGTTCTTAGCAACATTTACCCCCTAAATTGAATGATCAGAGGAGTTTAATTATAAAAGTATCAATGGGTAATGGTGATAAGGTTAAGGTTATGCTTGACCTTGTAAGAAGTATTTTATACCTCACTCTATTTATGTGAAATTAGATCTAGCATAATTAAGACCTATAAACATGTGTTTACAATTAACTGATATGTCAATCTGTTATCCAAAGAAATAATGTAAGATGTGTTAGTGAAGGTTTGGGGATTGATTATCCTTGTAGAGTTTGTTGTCTTAGACATGGGGGAAGTAAAAGAGCAAGAAAAGGAGCACATCATACTCTTAGGGAGACCTTTTATAGACACCACCAATACCTTGATTAATGTGAAGAATGAAAAACTAACTATGATTGTTCTAAGAGAAATAGTAGTATTTTCAATCTTTAATTTTAAACCTATTTCTACTAATTTTGCTGTTTATGAAGAATGTTCTCTTGTTGATCAAATTAATGTTGTAAATGCTGTAAATTAATGCAACTGAGGGAGAGTTTGACAAATTCTTAGAGACAACTCCAAATGAAAAGAAGAATGCAGCCCCACTAAAATTAGAGCTAAAAGAGTTACCTAAGAATTTGAAATATGTGTTTTTAGGAGAAGAGGAATTCTTCCATACACTTTAGATGCTGACCAAGAAGAGAGGACTTTGAATGAGATGAAAAGATTGAGAAAGCCTATAGAATGGGGTTTGACTAACATTAAGCAAATTAGTCCCTTTATATGCATACATAGGATTATCTTACAATATGAGGCTAAAGTAATGAGAGAAACCTAAAGAAGACTCAAGAATAATTTATGGGAGGTAGTGTAGAAGGAAGTTTTGAAACTATTTGATGACGGAGTGATCTATCCAATTGCAGATAATGAGTCGGTAAGCCTAGTTTCTGTAGTTCCAAAGAAATCAGGAATTACTATTGTTAGAAATGATAAAAAAAGAGTTAATGCCTATTAAGACTACGACTTAGGAATGTCGAAAGGGGCAGATCCTAGCCCGGCCCAATTTTAGCCCGAGTTGACTGAGCCACGACCCCCGACCAAGCCACGGGCCAAGGTCAGACGGAACATTGTTTTTGAAGTTGTTCTAAAAAGAATATATATGGTAGGCCAGTCAACTCGTGGCTAGGCCAGTTGCTCCTAGCTCGGCCTATCGACATCTCTACTACCATTGGATGGAGAATATGTATTGATTACAAGAAACTAAATGTGGTTACCAAAAAGGACCATTTTTCTCTCCCATTATTGATCAGGTATTGGATAAAATTTCTAGACATGAATTTTATTGTTTTCTTAATGGTTTTTTAGGTTATCACTAGATACCAATCGCTCCTAAGGGCTAAGTAAAAATGACATTCACTTGTCCATTTGGGTGATTCGCTTTCAAGAGGATGCCATTCAATTTGTGTAATGCGCCTTAAACATTTCAAAGGTGCATGTTTTCCATTTTAATACATGATAAGGACTTTATTGAGGTATTTATGGACAATTTCTTAGTCTTTGGTTTCTCTTTTGATGATTATGTAAATAAGCTGACTTGAGTACTTAAAAAATGTATTGAATGCAACATGGCTTTAAGTTGGGAAAAGAGTCATTTTATGGTCAAGTAAAGGACAGTCCTAAGTCATGTGGTGTCAAATAACTGAATTGAGGTTGATAAGGCTAAAAGTGAAGTTATGGAAAAAATTTCACACCCACTTCTATCAAGGGAATTAGAAGTTTTATAGGACATGCTGAATTTTATAGGAGGTTTATCAAATATTTCTCTAAGATAAGTTGTCCTTTGTGTCAACTGTTTGCTAACGATGTCCATTTTGATTTTAATGAGGAATGCCTTAAGGCCTTTAACATTCTTAAAGAAAAATTAATCTCTACAACGATTATTGTGGTCCCTAATTGGTCTTCGCCTTTTGAAATTATGTGTGACACTTTTAATTTGAGAACCAAGGAAACATTTAAACTAAATGGCCACTGAGTAAAACCATATAGGAAGGAGCAATTGAGAAGAAAATAATAGAATCAATCACTTTGAGTGACCTACCTAGTGTATGAGTAGTGAGGTGTCTAGAGAAAAATTGAATGGGAGACAACCTATATAATTTCTCTTTCAATTATTTGTTATTCCTTTTTTGTGGATCCTGACTTAATCTATTTGCTTTGTGAGTGCAGGCTTGGAATCATACAAGAAAAGAAAGAAAAAAATCTAAAATCATGCTTGAGCAACACAACTCATGGGTGTGAGATGAAGAGTCACTCACGTGAGCTCTCATATCATGAGTGTGATTATTCCAAAATTTTTTAAAAAAAAGACCCATGTAGTGAAGATCATGGGCATGACTGGAAGAGTCACTCTAGCATCAACCCAGTGCACCACCAACCTATCTACGTAGCCACATATAGAGCTTCTCCTAGCTATAGTTCCATGGATGAGACACCCATGACCTTCATCTTCTCAACAACGCAATGACTAGATACCAATTTAAGGTATCTCATGTTTACATTTTTAGAAAAAGAACACAAGCAAAGGTACATAATTCTTAAAGATCATCAGATTGTTCCTAATACATTTATAGATTCGAGAGTAATTAATGAGTTAGGAACAGTTAATAGGGTCCATGAATTATTGCAAAATACCAGATGGGATAAGTTTTTTGAATTTAAGAAAAATTCATACATGGAATTAATTTTAGAGTTCCTAACTACTTTAAAAGTGGCCAATGAAACTACTATTAAGGAAACGGTGGATATTTTGAACTTTTTATTGATGAATAAAACTTATGTAATCACTTTGGATGTGCTAAATTCTATTTTTGGATTTCCAAATGATGATTTATGCGGTCATCATGAGGATTTTTGGCCTAAAGAATTTTGGACCCAAGTAACCAATCATGGAAAAATATTTTCTCCAAGCCTATCCAAATCATCTACATTTGTGGACCCTGACCTTCACTATATCCACATACTTTTAACTTTTACAATATTTGGTGGAGGAGATAGTAGTGGGTCTATTTCTAAATTTAAATTATTTGTTTTGTGGTGTATGGTGCATGCTAAACCTTTTAATGGATATCGTTAAGTGCATATTTAAATGATGTGGCTAAGGTGAGTGCGGGAAAAATAGTAGTTGGAGTATTTGTGATTGAAATTGTGGAACATCTTGGCTTATTAGAAAGAAGAACATCGTTGTAGCTAGTTCTAGGCAACTTGAGTCTTAACTTGAACTCCTTAGTGGCTATGAAAGTTGTCAAGCAGTAGGGAAATCGATATGTTCTTCTCGATGACAACATGAAGGAAGCTTCAAGTAGCAAGCGAGCTCAAGTTAAGGAAGTTGAAGTTAACCAAGAAGATGATGTTTTGCCACCCAAAGGAATACAACAGAATGCTCCAATTGCTTTTGAGGATTACCAGTCGCTGCTAGCCCAATTTACAGATCATATAACCCAGTTTATAACATTTGAAAGGCAAGCAAATAAGAGGATACACAGAATTAAGGCTAACATGGTGGAGATTAGGAACTTCATGGCCAATATGAATGCTCGCTTTAAACAACCGCCACACTCACCGTAGTATTGTATTCTATCATTGTTATGAATCTCGTATCGTATCGATCGAAAAATGATACAGAAGGGGATGATCCTATACAGGGTCTATGTACCAGCTTGAATTAGCCCATTTTGGTTGGTACAACCTGGTACCATCGGTATTCAGAATATCGACCATATACTTGTCGGTATTTAAAATTTTAAAATTATCGAGGTTTTTTGTTAAAAAAATTCATAAAACCCCTTCCCCTAACCCACCTAGTGCTAGCTACTACTCTTCTTCTTATTTCTTTGTTCATTTTCTCTCTCACAAACTCATACTCTCACTCTCTCTTTTATACCAAAAAAATCAAATTACTTTAAAACCCTCTCCCCTTACTAACTCGAGGAGGCTATTCTTCTTCTTCCTCATTATTTTCTCTCTCACTCTCTCTCTCTCTTCTTCACCGTCACCACCACTCCCTCTCCAGCTATTTGATGACCACCACCGCACCCCGACAACTGCCTGATGCCACTAGCCCACCACTGCACTAGTTACAGTCACGAAGTCTCCCCAGAATCGCCATATCTGAAATAGATCTAGATTCAAACCCGACTTGACTAGACATTAAATTGGTTTCTAATTTTTTGGGTATGTTTTTTGCTCTTAAATTTGAAAAAAAAAATTCATTGTATTGGTTGTTTATGTATGTTTTGTGATGAAAATTGTTGAAAACTATTGGAATGAAAATTGTTGGAAATTATTGGAAATAAAAATTGTTGATGTATGTTTTTGTAATTGTTGAATTGAAATTGTTGGAATTTGGAATGGAAATTGTTGAAAATGCAAATTGTTTATGTATATTTCATTATTTTGTGATTTGTGAATTTGTGATGGTTGAAATTGTTGGTTGTTGGAAAGTAAATTGTTTATGTATGTTTTGTGATATTTGAAACTTTGAATTGAAATTGTTCAAAATTGTTGGAAATGGAATTGTTGAAAATTATTGGGAATGGAAAATGTTAGAAATGGAAATTGTTTATCTATGTTTTCTCAAGAGCTCACTAAATTGATTGATCAATTGTTATTTTGTTTTAATTTCTTTAAATCCTTAGTTTGAGTGGACTAATTCCATCTCCTTAAAAGACGAACTTGGGTATTCGACTACGATTAACTTATATATTTGCGAGTGGGTTACCCTAGGTTTTTGGAACTTATTTTGGCACAACACTCATCCTCCTGCAAGTTCCCATTAATAGATGTTGTTTTGACATCCATATGCCAAATTTCATAATCATGACTGTGATTATAGCCAATAAGATCCTTATGCATTTTAGTATAGTTACTAGTGAAAAGGTTTCACCAAAATCAACTCTTTGTTTTTGTTTATAACCTTTAGCCACTAACCTCGCTTTATATGTATGCACATTACCATCCATATCAGTTTTTCTCTTAAAAACCCACATGCATCCAATAGGTATAATATCATCAGCGCATCCTCCAAAGTTCATACTTAGTTAGTGTACATTGATTCTATTTCAGATCTCATGGCTTTATGTCATTTTAAAAAATCAATGTTGGACATTGCTTCTTTAAAAGTAGTAAGCTCATCGTGTATGAGCGATACATTATCCTTCTCATGCTAAATATGTAGATCTAATCTAGTGGGAGGATGATGTATCCTACTAATGTGACACAGACTATGCATCTCTATATGTATCAACTTGAGGTTCTTGTTCCATCTCATTGCAAATTTGTGGCTTTTGAACTTCTCTAAACCTCACTCCCACTACTTTCTTTGAGAATAAATTCTCTTTCTAAAAATGTGGTATGTCCTGAGACAAACATCTTTTTGCTTAAAAGGATGGTAAAATTAATATCTGACACTCTCTTTTAGATACCCTACAAATTTGCATTTATCTGATTTAGCTTGAAGCTTATCAGATATCGCATGTTTCACGTAAGCATCACATCTCTAAATCTTTAAATGTGACAATCTTGGTCTTGTACCAGTCTATATCTCATATTATGTTTTGTTAATCGATTTGGTTAAAACTCTATTTAGAAGGTAAGCAACAATTTCAATGGCATATCCCCAAAAGGAGATAAGAAGGACTGCAAGACTCATCATGGAATGTACCATATCTAATAGAGTATGATTTCTCCTATCAGATACTCCATTATGTTGTGGAGTTATAAGAGGAGTCCATTGTGAGAGAATCTCATTCTCTTTCAAGTAACCAAGAAACTCGTGGTCCAAGTATTTACCACCTCGATTTGATCTAAGTGTCTTAATAATTTTACCAGTTTGTTTTTCAACCTCAAGTCTTAATTCTTTGAACTTTTCAAATGATTCAGACTTTTATTTCATCAGGTACAAATAACCATATTTAAAATGATCATCTGTGATCGTAATTAAATATGAGAATCCACCGCAAGCACTTATAGAAACAGGCCCAAATACATCTGAATGTATTAGCTCTAGTAATTCACTATCACATTCTCCCTTTCCACTAAACCATATTTAAAATGATCATCTGTGAACGTAATGAAATATGAGAATCCACCGCAAGCACTTGTAGAAACAGGCCCAAATACATCTGAATGTATTAGCTCTAGTAATTCACTATCACATTCTCCCTTTCCACTAAAGGGTGGTTTGGTCATCTTTCCCAACAAACAAGATTCACAAGTTTCATATAATTCATAATTAAAATGATCCAAATATACTTCTTTATGTAACTTTGTGATTCTAGTTTCATTAATATAACCTAAACTTCAATTCCATAAATAAGATGAATTTTGGTCACTTAACTTTCTTTTCTTGCTATTTATATTAAGAACTGACCTTTCAAGATCTAACTCATATAAATCATTTGTAAGTAATCCAGGTCTATAATAAACATCATTTTTTATTAAAAAAACTCTTATTCTTAATAATAAAAACAAATCCATTCAAATCTAAATAAGAAATAAAAATGATGTTTCATGTAGTAATTGGAACATAATAATAATAATTTGGTTCTAATATGAGGCCAGAAGGCAAAGCTACTAATCACTCAACTAGCTTCATATGATTCATACTGCATTCAAGTACTATCGACTGAATAATTCTAGGACAGTTCATAAGTAGCAAAACACAGTAATTCTCATACGAGATACCTTAATAATCTCAAGTCTAAGGATTAATTATACAATCTTCATTATGAAAAAATCTATAGACACAAATAATATTTTATTTGGGATTCTCATAGTTGGATCAGTTCAGTAATTTATTATCTAATAAGCACTCATATATTAGTTTAAGTATCTCTATAATTTAATTTAAGAAATCAATTACTTTCTTCATAAGAAAGAAACATAATGTGTGTTAGTTTTACTGTTTTAACAATATCCCGCCATGATGAAACTACAATGAACATTTAGGAACAATACATAAATATAAATTAAATCTCATCATAATTTTAATTATACAGTAATTATTCTAAAAAAATTTACATTTAATATTAAGATATCAAATATAGTTAGCTTAATACACAAAGATGAAGAAAACACTTTTATTAATTAAATAATAATATCATACATCAAATTGTAATCAACCAATTAGCTACTAGAGCATAAACTGACAATTGCCACCTACACGATCTTAAACGAGAAAACAATTGATGTTATTGCCATAACTTCTTGGATGTTATTACTATCAACTATCAAAGCAGTCATCAAGTTGACAAGGCTAAAGATGCTTATGTGCAAACCGGCAATTGATGAAAATGACACTGGCAGAGACTTCTCCTGCAAGACGACCTAAAGACTTTGAAGCCACCTACCACCATCAAAATAGAAAACAACAGGTAATGTGGTATTATCATTGGCAACCTTTAGCAGGACTGCTGTGGAGTTTTACGAGCAAAGTCGACAGTGATACATTTGACATAATTTTAGATATAAGCAAAGGGAGACCTCAATTTAACAAAATTAAATTAAATTTTAATACGAATATTAATATTCAAATTATCTTTTAATTTAAACTCTAATTTTGACAAATTCTTATTAATTTAACTTTTTTTTTTCGCAACATAAGTTTCCATAAAATGAGAAGGGCCAGAAAATGACATGTCCAGGAACTTCCTGTTCTTCGGGCTTCTTCTCTCTTCCACTGGACACCTCTCACTCGCTTCTTCTCTCTTCCACCTGGCCTCCTCTCTCTCTCTCTCTCTATCGCTGCCAATTCTCTGTGCGCAACCACAGGTAGGTTATCTCCGCCGTCTTCCGCCAACCAGATTATCTTGCCTTCTTCTCTGACTAGCTATCCACTTGTTATTTCAATTTGTTGTACCTGTCTAAACTAGGGAGAGACAGATATGAGGTTGCTGAAGCAGTGCCATGAAGATCTGTTATCGAACCTGTGATTGGTTGAAAAAGTTCCAAGCGTTACAGAGTCCCATTTTCTGTAGCTATTCCACTCGAAAGAGATTGATTCTTTCTTGAAATTAAAAAAGAAAAGAAGACAAATTTGCCTTTGGGTCGTTTCTTTCTAGTCCCTTATAGTGTTTTATTCTGCATTTCTATCATGCCTTACTATATACAGAGGCTCTACAATACTTGCAGAGCTTCCTTCTCGCCCAATGGGCCCGTTTCCGAAGAAGCCTTGGAGAAAGTTCGCAATATGCTGGGTAATTTTCTTTTGCTCTCCTCATATTCCCTATTGTTTGCTCTTGTTTTGGATATGAATGCCTTTTCTTTGCTGATCATGGTTGATATTTATTGACCTTTTCTACCTAAATGCTTGATATCCCTGTGGAAAACTTTCCTTACTACTTAGCTTTCACTTTTGTAAGAGCAAGAAAAGAATTGTTGATGTTCTATGCGAACTTGTCTTTGAGTACCCTGATTAATCACACCATTTCCTTCAATCATGAAAAGAGAAGAAAAATTGCGAATTTGGTTCTGTTGCTACAATCTACAATTGTTTTATTGTCTTTTAGATTCTATAGGTAGGGGGCAAGCTTAAAAAGGAAAATGGTGGTGAGTTTTGTATTAATGGTTTGCTTTTTGAAATGCTCGTTTGTCTAAAAACACTTCTTTGCTTGTGTTCCAAATCTTGAGTATGAGCTTTGAGGGATTACTTTCGTGAAGGGTTCTAGTCTAGCCTTAATGTTTATATAATGTTGTAGGAAGAATGTAATATCTTAGCCTAGGTGTTGGAATTGGAAAATAGTTGTTTTCAAATTAATTAGCTTGCCATCTATGGATATGCACAAACTTTGTGGATGTGAACTTGGGCCTTTGTTTATTATATAATGAGTTAAGCTCATTGCCGTGTTATTTTATCAATATCTAGTCACTTGTTACAATCCTACTTCTATAGTAGTGTATCCACTTTCCTAGAGGTTGCGTTGGATATGGCTTTTGAAATCTATTCCAAAAGAAATTTGTAAGAATGAGTTGCATGCAGAATGTGTAAGGTTGTACCTTCCATAGTGGCTTGGTTATATACTAGGGCTATTCATAACAATCACTATATTGTGATTGTATCCATTTAGAAATGAATAGCCTTTGGGGTTTTTAGATAGGAAATTATGCAAAACCAATGGGTTCAAAAACTTCTTGTGAGAAGATTTTTCCAATTTAATGCTCTTGAGAAGAAAAATGAAATCTCTTATTTTGTTAAGGTCCATGTTTTAGAAAAGTTTTGAAATGGAGAATTTGCATGAATCATAATCATTCTCTTGTTGTTGGCACCACGTTATTTGAAATTTTCTATTGGTTTTCTGTACATTCACTCTTAGTGTTTATGTATATGTCTCTATGTGTATAAGTATATATGGGAACATACATACGTAGGTGTATGTGTGTCCTATCTATGTATGCTCTCAATTTCCTTTTATAGGTATACTTCGTTACATGTCGTATAGGGCTATTATCTTTTTTTCCCGAAAATTAATAGATTTCATTATAATAAAATATATACAATCGAGAAGGCAAAACTAGTATAATACATAGAATCTAGATTACAGAGATTTATGGTTCCTAGTAATCGTCTACATCTTGAGATCGAGGGAACTTGCAAGACCACTTAGTCCAGTATTACTCTAATCCCCATTTGCTCTTCATGTTACTTGTCAAATTTTGTAGCTATCCCTTTGGCTAACATGGCCAATTTGCAATGTAAGAAGATGTCCTGAAAAACCATCTCACTACTTCTACTTGTTTACAAACTCTGCAATTGCGCTATTTCCATGAACCAAGGCTGCCCAACCGACCCTGATAATTGTTAGGACCCTTAGACATGGATCGAGTCACAGGACGATGTCTAGAGTAATCTTGCCACTCTGTTATATTCTTGTTCTTGTTAGAATTCTTCTTCCTGCCTATTTTGAAAGGAAGAAAAGAACTTAGGCTCTAAGGGAGACCGAAACCTTGGACCTCATTGGAGAGAGATCCTAATCTTTGTTTTTGATAAAATATGACTTATCCTCTTTATTTCTCTTATCTGCCTTTAAATAGGCAAGACTTAATATCGAAATAGAAGTCTTATTTAGGAAGACTTCTTAACAAGGAAATAACGAGATTCCTAGAGAATAAAAATAACCAAAGACTAAACGCAACTAACCTAACAGCTAAAGCAGTCTTATTAATTGATAGAACATACGGGGGAGAGAGTGATATAGCAAATGAGAGGGACAATAGAAAAGGGAATAAATCGTTAGTGTGGAAGGTGTATTCCAGAAGAAAGAACAGTGGGCCAGGGGGAAGTTAGTTATCAGCTGAGGTGGCAAATTAGTTAAGATAATAGAATGTACCTGGGGAGGGGGATTTATGTAAGGGAGAGAGAGAAGGGAGGAGGTAGACAGAAAACTGAGAAAAGTTTGTGACAGAAGGATATTCATACCTTCTGAGGAGCAATTCTGCTCTGGTTAGGGAGAAACACCATACTTCTATACTGTGATGATATATACATTACGGTTATATTGCAATAATATAGTAAATCTCTAGTATTCTAAGACTAGAGTTCTATCATTAATAATAATAAAAAAAAACACCATCTATGCATCAGGTTCTCCAATTCCACGAGATTTGTGCATGTAAGTCTGTCCTACAAATGCGTCCACAACAATAACTTTGAGGTCTACTGCATTATGCACTCTAATTTTCCCCAGCCAAGCGATAGTTTCACTCAAAGAATCTATTGGTCGGGCCACGTTGAGTTTATTTTGCAACCGATCCCAGACTTGTCTAGTATATCTGCATCTAATCATGAGGTGTTCCAAACTTTCCAATTCCGCATTACATAACTCACAATTCAGATTGCTAATGGAGAACCTGATCTTATCCCTTGTAAGCAATCCTCCATTGATTCCCATCCATAAAATGAATGAGTGGGCTGGGTTAAGATCACTATTCCATACTAATGATGCCCACTCCTTCCTTGTGCTCTGTGCAGCCTATAACAGTGTTTTACAGGCCTTTGTGTTGAACTTCCTTGAGTTATCTGCTAGCCACTGAATTTCATCTTGCTCTCTTTCCTGACATCGAGGCAACTCTTCCATGATGAGATTGACACTCCTACTATTGTGGAAGGGCCATTCACTGATCTTTGCTTTACTTTTGCCTTGGTTTAAGCCATTCCACAAGAAATCCCTAAGCCTCCTATCGATTTCCTTAAGGATACTTTTGGGAATGGACAAATGGTTAATCCAATAAGTGGTAAGATTGCTCAGTATTGTCTGAATTAGTTGTAGCCTGTCTCCATAACTAAGGAACAGATTGCTCCATTGATTGATTTTGCCATGAATTCAATCCAACAGAGGTTTACACTCTCCAGCATTGATTCTTCTTTGAGAAATTGGTACCCTTACGTATTTGAAGGGTAGTTGCCCTTGTGTTAATCCCATTTCGATAGCTGTAGATGCTACCTCTGTACTTGAGTTGCAAGATAAATAGTAACAACTCTTCAGAGGGTTGCAGCTTAAACCTGAATTCTCTTGGAATTCTTCATTGCCTGCATGAGTATGTTGATTGATTGTTTCTCAGCCTTGCAAAACAATAAGAGGTCATCTACAAACGCTAGGTATGCGAGCTTCAAACCTTTACATCTGCCATTGAACTGAAACTTTGTATGCCTCCGTATGGAATTCTCAAAAAGAGTTGTCAAAACCTCCATACATAAGACAAACAGGTAAGGGGATAATGGGTCCCCTTGCCTCAAGCCCCTCCTTGCCTTGATCAGGTTTGTAGGTTCCCCATCCACCAAGATAGCCATAGAAGCAGTAGTTACATATTCCTCAACCCATTTTCTAAACAGAGGAGGATAGCCGACTGCCTCCAATATAGTAAAAAGAAAGTTCCAGTTGATCGAGTCATAGGCCTTTGCAAGGTCCATCTTTATGGTACAATTTCTCATTCTCTTCTTAGAGTGATAACCCTCTAACTCCTGGCATAGTAGGATATTTGTTCCCACTGATCTCCCCTTAATAAAAGCATTTTGTTTGGGAAATAAGGCAGATATACGTTGTGTTCCATTCCTTGAGGATTGTTCCTCTCTTATAGAACTCATCTACTGCTGCTACCACTTCTTCTCCTACAATATCCTAGTGTTTTTGAAAGAATCTCCCATTATAACTATCAGATCTTGGGGCTTTGTTGGGGTTCATTGAAAAAATAGCATTCTTGATTTCCTCCCTTGTTATTTCTCTTACCAACACCACCTTTTCATTTTCATCAAGTTGTTTAAGCCCTGCTAGGACCTCTGCGGGTATATTTCTTACTAGCATTTCAGTTTCAAATTGCCGAGTAAAGTACTCTAAGGCAACCCTCTTCTTACGTTCAATAAGCTCATGAATTTGCCCTGTATCATCTTCCAACAATCGGATAGAATTCTTATTCCTCTTAGCTGAAATTGAGCTCATAAAATACTTAATACATCTCTCACCCTCCTTCATCCAGAGCGTCCGAGATTTTTGCCTTAATAGAGAATTGGTACTATTCAGCGGTAGATTATATTTTCCCACCAATGTAGCTTCCCATGTTCTTAGTTGCAAATCTTCTGGTCTAACCAATATTCTCTTTTGACATTGCTTTAACTGTTCCAGAGCTTCAATTAGAGCTTTCAAGTCTGGTTGGACTGTTTTCTTGCTGAGCAATTTCAGTCGGTTTTGCAAGGCTTTGGGTTTCATGGTGATCTGATATCCTATTGATCCAAGTATGGCCCACTGCATCTCCTCTATGAGTATGTTTCTAAAATTAGGATTGTCCATTAAGTGATTGAAGATCCTAAATGGGGTCGTCCTCCTCCTCTTACCTGTTTGCAGCTCTACTACTATTGGACTGTGATCTGATACAGTGGGATCCTCAAACAAAGCGCTACTTGTAGGGTAGGTGAAGGATTTTTCCATTCTATATTTATGTATTTACAAGGTATATACACATGAATATATAGGAAAAAACTATCCTAATTAAGGAAGAACTAATTAAGGAACTAATTAAGGAAGAATAATAACGGAAGAATCCTAATTATACACATTCCTAATCTGTCAACACTCCCCCTCAAGTTGGTGCAAAGATGTTACACATGCCCAACTTGCAAATCAAAGTATG
>JAOSBK010000009.1:5734703-5751798 GCA_027568895.1 Erythroxylum shatona | reverse complement strand
TGTTAGATTTGCAGCTATTCCTCTAGCTAACATGGCTAATCTGCAATGTAGGAAGATGTCCTGAAAAACCATCTCACTGCTTCTTCTTACTTGTTTAGATACTCTGCAATTGCTCTCTTTCCATATGTAGTCCACCAAGGCTGCCCAACTTAACCTGATAGCTTTGAGATCTGCCACATTATGCACTCTAATTTTCCTTAGCCAAGCAAAATTTTCACTTTAAGAATCTGGTGGTTGGGCCACGTTGAGTATATTTTGCGTCCGATCCCATACTTGTCTAGTATATCTGCATCTGATCATGAGGCATTCCAAACTTTCCAATTCCGCATTACATAACTTACAATTCAGATTGCTAATAGAGAACTTGATCTTATCCCTTGTAACCAACCCTCCATTGATTCCCATCCATAAGATGAATGAATGAGTTGGGTTAAGATCACTATCCCATACTAATGCTGCCCAGCTCTACCTTGTGCTTTGTGTAGCCTATAATAGTGATTTACAGGCTTTTGTGTTGAACTTCCTTGAGTTATCTGCTAGCCACTGAATTTCATCCTGCTTTCCTTCCTGACATCAAGGCAACTCTTCCATGATGAAGTTGGCACTCCTACTATTGTGGAAGGGCCATATCCACTGATGATCTCGAATAAGCATACTTACTTTGGAAGTTGGATTCACCACCAATTTCAAGCCCTGTACTTCCTCCACCTTATATAGAGGAGCTTTACAGTGCCAATTATCATACCAAAAAGACGGGCTTTCTCTATTTCCAATCCTATGGAACATCTGGCTGTGCATCCATTGTCTGGTTTCTAGAATTTCTTTGAAAGTTCTTGACATATTCTGCCTTGACTGTAGGATCCAAATACTCTTGTGCTTAATGAATACAGTGTGTATCCATTTCACCCATAAATCCTCCTTTTTGTATCATAACCACCACAAATTCCGCCCCTTACTCACCCTATGGTTCATCCTTGTAGAATGGATACCCAATCCCCCATGTTGCTTCGGTCTACAAATTTTGTCCCAACTGATCTTAGCTTTGCTTCTACCTTGGTTTGAGCCGTTCTACAAGAAATCCCTATGCCTCTTGTCAATTTCCTTTAGGATACTTTTGGGAATGGATAAATGGTTGAGAGATTATTGCATGTGTACTCCAAAGGTAGACTTTGCATTATTTTGTAGTATCCTATAATAATGTATTATTCTAAAATGTGCTTGTGATTTATATTTTTCATAATATATATTTCCATGAGTATTTTTGAAGGGATTAATATCAATATAGTCATTTGGTGGTGAGCTAAGTCATAGAATTCGTGAGGTCTTTTTGTAAAAGTATACTTAAGAAATAGTAGCTTAAAGTTATTTTTAATTCCAAATTGAGTGCAATGTTTAGTGTGTTTGGTAAGCATGTTACTTTAAATTTGCAAGGATTTAAACTAAAATTCTAACTCAAGCACCAAAATGTTTGGAGGATTACTATGTTCTCTATGAGATCAACTCTTCATCATCCAAAAGAAGGACTTGTTTAGAGACATTATGCAATACACTGTGAAAATTTTAATATTACTCTTTACCAAAGTAATAGTATTTTGTATTTAGGTCGGCTGTTCAATGCTTGAGCAGAGCATTCATGGATCAACATTTTAATTTATTTATTTACTCTTGAAAGCACTAAAACCTAAGTGTTCCTATTATTGTTTCATTTTTATTTTTAACCCTGCTTAAAATTCTCTTTCAGAAAAAATGAAACCCTCTGATGTTGGTCTCGAACAAGAGGCACAATCGGTACGTAATTGGTCAAGTCCAGTGTTTGAGCGTAATGGGAGACATCAGACTTTATCACCCATCAAATATCTGCATCTACATGAGTGTGAAAGCTTCTCTGTAAGCTCTATCTCCAGGCGATTCACTTAATATTCTCTATAGTTCAAAGGTTCAAGAAATTGGAGTTTGGACTAGTCCATCAAAGTAATCAACAAGTGAAGCTAGTTTTACACTTTTGAAAATTTTCTCCTTGCATTTTATTCTAATAAGAAGAGAAAATATTTTAGGAAAACTTAATGGATATATTATTCCATCTTTAAGAATCCTTTGGAATTGTACCACTAAAAACATCTCCAACTTTTGATATTATCACTTTCTTTATTTTTGTAACCAAATTCATGAGAACTGGCAAAGGAAATTGTCATGCAAAGGAAATTTTCACACACACTCTTTGGTAAATAGAAAATAGGCATGGTTTCATGAATTTTCTTCCAAAACTAAGAACTGTTTAGAGATTTGTTAGTTTGATCAATATATTGATTGTTGTGTAGATTGGAATTTTTTGCATGCCACCTTCCTCAGTCATACCTCTTCATAATCATCCTGGAATGACTGTTTTGAGCAAACTTATTTATGGTTCAATGCATGTGGAGGCTTATGATTGGATTGAATTGCCAGAGCCAACTGAACCATTGCAAGGTTTGATTTTTATACTAAATGTTTTATGGGATTTTAGTTAACTTTGTCGTGTGAACATACTGCAAAAATGTGTCACTACTAGAACTTATGTAGCGCCTTGTCATTACTGCTATTTCTTTTTTCATGATGCTCATATTTTTGATACATAAAGAGCGCATCATCATATTAATAATGATACTCCTGTGACGGTTGTCACCAAGGATTTCTATAGAGAAATGAGAACGAAAGACAATGAAACATACTTGTGAATAGTAAATGAAACATAGATCAAGGCCTAGACTTCCTAGGATCACAAATCAATTGTTGGTACTCTTGAGAATTGCTTAAGCAAAGCACTTAAGGAGAGACATAGTGCTCTATATTAGTTTTTTTTTTTTTTGGAGGATGAAACCTAGGATTAAAAAGTTTTTTATATCTCCAATAACATTTTATTAAGGTCGTCGAAGATTATAGGGATTCAATATTTAGTACAAAAATATTATGTATCCAATGTAGGACTGTTTAGTTTCCAATAATGAAGTGATTAGGAGTGTTTAGTTTCCAATAATGAAGTTGTTCAATTGCTAATTGAGAATATTGTATTTTCTTATTATTGAATATTGTACTGCCTTACCGTTAATAAATAAATGGGTTAAACCCAATCAATAGCTCGCCTCAAAACCTTTCAGGATCCGTGTCCATGGTCATAGGCTTTATAGTTGAGCTACTTTAAAGCAGTGGGTATATTCTCTTCTTTTCTATGCTCTTTAATTTCAATTTCACATGATTAGTTAAGTTCTAATTCTCAAACATAAAATCCTTTGTTTCTTCTTCTTCAGCATCATTAAGTCTTTTTCTGCCTTCTCTTCTAACAACTTATAGATAGTGCAATTAGCCCTCTTCTATCTTCTCTTCCAATAGTTTATTGAGAGTGTTACAAGTTTTTGTCTTTCTTTCTAGTAGCCTATTGAGATCACCATGACCTTTCTTCTATCTTTCCTTTTATATACTTACTAAGAGTACCATTATCTCTATTCTATCTTTCTTTTTGATAGCCCAATGAGAGTGTCACTACTTGTATTCTTGTTTTTGCTTTTCTTTTTCTTTATTTGTTTAGAGTTTGCTAAAAGGAAGAGATGAAAGTAGCCAAAAAAGAAAAATTACATTTTTTTTTTTTGCAAAATTCTCCATTCATAATTTTAAAATTCATACGTGAGGTTGAGTAATCAATTACCCCTTTCAAAAGATTGACGACATTATTTGTTTAGGGATTGTGATTCCTTCTGTGTTCTGTTTCTAAATCCCCTATCTAGTTGGCTTAAGCCAGATAAAGTATTTTTGAACTCCTATAAATTTTCCTTTTTCTTTTCTTTTTTTTTTGGATGAGTAATTGGTATAAAATCCTTGGAACACTAGTTTTTTTTGTTATTATATATAAATCTTCAGCAATGAAAAGTGTGCTACTTCTGATCAAGCTTAGCCAATCTAACCAAAGTTGTTGAAAATTCAATTAGGCCCTGACATTATTTAGATTGAAGAATTTAACCATCTTTGAGGAGATAATTTATTGTGTATAAAAAATTGAAAAATTGGTTAAACTAAGTTAATATATAAAAAATACCAAGGTTTTGCTTGAGTGACATGAAGATAACATGATTTTTTTTCCTTGAACTACAAATTGTAGTTTAGAAATTGACTTTAATAAATTAATTTAACATGCAGCTGTAATTGGAGATGAGTCCCTTAAATTGGATTTATATATGTTATATGTTTAACCCTTATGTATTTTTTGTGGACAATAGTTAATAATTTGTTGAAATACGAACTAGATTATTCAATTTAGTAATATTAGGGGGTTAATCAAAGTTTTAAAATGTTAGGGACTAAAATGTATAATTTGTCCAATTTGAGGAGGTTGACCCTTTTACCACAAAGGTATGGTTCTACTCAGTGCCTTTAGGAGTAGTAGTCTTTGAAGAGACTCAAAGATACTAATAACGAGTGGTTATGCTAGGGTGCTAGAGACACATCAGTTATATTGATGTAGGATTAATGTAGGAGAGTAGAAGATATATCAAACTAGGGATTAAGAATCACAAAATCTATAAATTCTGAATTTTGAGTTTTAGTTTTGGAATTTCACTTAAGGGTCTTGCAATTTCAAGTTTAGAATAGCTGAAATTTTAGGATTTGATATGGCTGGAAATTTAGGTTTGATATGGCTAGAATTTAGGATTTTGGTGGCTAAAAATTCAACTTAAGACTTGGAATTTTAGTGAAATAAATAAGTTAGGGGTAAGATTGCGTACTTTTGGACCCCTCGTGTTGGCGGGACTTCTATTGGGATGTTGTTGTTATTATGGTAAACAAGTGATGGAAAGTAGGGAACTAGAAATCACTCCTAGGACCTAAGAATCTCTCTTAGAAGAAAGCATCACACTTTCTAATTGAAAACTAAAGTTTTTAGAAAGAAAATTCAACATCTTATTACTATTGAATTACTAAATACACTCATATATAGAGAGAAGTGATTAGAACCCTTGTTCTAGTTGTTAAGAGGTGTTCCTAACTAAAATATCCATTAAAACTGAATCTTGTTGTAATAAGAATTCTCTATTCTTAAATAACTTTTAAGTCCTAAACAACTAGATAGCATATATTCAACTAGGATAATATCTAACTTATTATTACTTCCTATATAATAAGAAAACCTAGGATAACTAAATCTCAACCCTTATTGGCTTTGTTGTCACATCAACTCCTACTCTTCATCTCACCAAATTAAATGATTAATTTGTCCTTGTTTATTTCTTTTATAAAATCTTAAGTTCTTTTGTAACAATTCTCCCTGACTTGTTTGAAGTCATCGTTGATGTAAAATGTGACAAATATTGATCATATAAGTTTAGATTCAACTTCTGAAACTTAAGACTCTAAAATCCTAGAGATGTCAATGAACCGAGCTCGGCCTGGCCTGTGGCTCGGCCCGATCACGGGCTAACCGGCCTGTCATATATTTTTTAAAGAAAAACTTCAAAAATGATGTCGTTTTTGAAGTAACGATCGGGCTATGGGCCAGGTCGGCCCGGCTCGTGGCCTAGTTGGCTCGACCATGGTTAATTTGACTTCGGCCCGTGGCCTGGTCAACTTGGGCCAAAATCGGGTCGGGCCCAGTGGGTTTTGACATCTCTATAAAATCCAAATGCTAACACTAAGTAATCTTCCCTTTCACTTGACAAGAAGTATATCTACCAACTCTTGTGGCTATAATTTATTCATCAAGAACATCTTTTATCTCCTCTTTAAGATGAGGAATGACTAAAAGTCTCTCATATGCAATAAGAGATTGTGTATCATCTTATTTATGATACGTAGTTTAGTCTGTAACATTAAAGAGGACTAATTCCGATGTCACTTGATAATTCCAAAATATAAACATTAGTACTTATCTTCTTGAGGATCTTATAAGGTACAGAACTTTGTGAATGAAGTCTCTTTTTTATTTTTTTTGGAGAACACTCTGAATGAATTCTTACCATCACCATATCTCCTTCATTAAATTCCACCAATTGACGATGTTGATTCACATGTTTTTTATAAGTCAAGTTGAAAGATATCTCTCATGCTGTGCAAAACTTTTAGATTCAACACTAACTCGTGTTGCTTGTGGTAAAACAACCAAATCAATAGGATTCCTTGGTTGAATTTTCAAAACTTACTATTTAACCTATTGATAGAGCTATTGTATTCTAATTCTGCCATTGGAAGAACTAGCTTCCAATTATTAACATTGTCCCTAGCCAAGCATCTTAGGAATTTCATCAAGCTTCTTTTCACCATCTTTGTTTGTCCATCGATTTAGGGATGAAAAGAATCTGAAAATTAAAGCTTAGTGTTGAACATTTTATGTAGATTATCCAAAATAACTCATAAACCTTACTTCACGATTAGAGACAATGGTTAAAGGTAATCCATGGAGACATACAACCTTTTCTAGAAGAGCTTAGCAATGCGGATGGTGTCATAAGTCT
This sequence comes from Erythroxylum shatona, assembly GCA_027568895.1. Classification (NCBI taxonomy): domain Eukaryota; kingdom Viridiplantae; phylum Streptophyta; class Magnoliopsida; order Malpighiales; family Erythroxylaceae; genus Erythroxylum; species Erythroxylum shatona. The sequence continues at coordinate 5,745,322 of JAOSBK010000009.1, read as the reverse complement.
TGAAACATGGAATAAAGTGACTCATCTTTAAAAATATATCCACTGCAACAAACAGAGAATCATAGCCTTTTATAGGTTTAGGAATTCCCAAGAATAAATCCATACACATGCCCTCCCATGGTTTATACGGCACGGGTAGCGGTGTTTATAGTCCAAATTTATGCTTCTTTCCTTTTAACTAATTGACATGTTAAACACTGTCGTATAACCTTAGGCTCTTCCTACTTCAAGGAGGGTCAATAAAAGTAATCTTCAATAATTCCTATGGTTTATCTCTTTCAAAGTGACATGGAGGGGAAATATTGGATAGGTAAAGCCAATTTTCTCTAGAAAGGTAGTTGTCATGGTGATTGAAAGGGAAGTGGTTGCCCCTTTCTTTAGCTGTAATTTTTGAATACATTATTCCAAAATCTCGATTTGAAACATATTCTTTTTTTAATTTTTCAAACCCCACAACTTTTATTTCCGTCATGTTAAGCCGATGGCTCTTTCTATTCAATGCATCTATTACCTTATTCTAATAAAGTTAAATTGTTTCATATATTCACTCCATAAGGTGCATCTTTTGTTCAAGTTCTTGGGATTTGAAGTATTTAAGAGATTATGATTTGAATAGAGAATAAATTCTTTGTCTGAGAGATAATGACACCAATTGTAATGCGAGTGTATCATTGCATAAAATTCCTTGTTATAGATCGAATATCATTGTTTCTCTTAACTTCTCACTGAAGTAAGCAATTGGGTGTCCTTCTTGACTGAGTATGCTTCCAATTCTCACATGAGATGCGTCGCAAGCAATGTCAAATACCTTAGAAAAATCTGGATGTTGCAAAATAGGAGATTCTTTCATCTTTTTCTTCATTTCTTCAAAGGCTTTAGTTGCTGGCTTTGACCAAGTAAGCAGTCATTTCTTCATAAAATCAGTAATGGGTGCCACTATGGTGCTGAAATTATGAATAAATCGTATGTAGCATGTTGTTAGGGTATGAAAACTATGTGTCTCATGCGCATCTTTTGGCATAAGTCAATCAAGGATAGCCTTAATCTTCTCAGAATCCATCTCCACTGCTTGGTAGGATACACTAAAGCCCAAAAATATCACACTTGGTTGTATGAAAGAACACTTTTGAAAGTTGATATAAAGTTTCTATTGCCTCAAAACTGTCAAGACTTGTTGATGATATACTAGGTGGTCTTCTATAATCTTGCTATATATTAATATATCATCAAAATATACCACCAAAAATCTGCTTATAAATGGCCGAAACACTTGGTTTATCACTTTCATAAAAGTGCTAGTTGTATTTGTAAGCCATATGGCATCACCGACCATTCATAAAGGCCTTCTATAGTCTTGAAAGTTGTTTTCCATTCATCCCCAGGTCTAATTTTGATTGGATGATAGCCACTTCATAAGTCTATCTTGGTAAAGATGGTAGCTCTAGTCAACATGTCTAACCTGTCATCAAGGCAAGGGACTGGAAACCTATATCTTATTTTAACCTTGTTTTTTGCTCGACATCAATGTATATTCACCAACTCAATCTTTTTTAGGAGTCAACAATACTGGAATTGCACACATATTAAGACTTTCTTGAGTAAATCCCTTTTTCAGCCACTCATATACGTGTCTCTTCAAGTCTTCATTCTCAATAGGATTTAAGTAATAAGTTGGAAGTTTTGGTAGATTGGCAAGTCAATAGCATGCTGAATATTTTATAAAGTAAATTTACTTACTAAATCATATCGTGTTAGGTCTGAAAGATTAGCCACTTCTTTTGGTAATGCAAGGGGTGTTTTGATGGTTGTTTTTGTTACTTCTCTTACTACTATTTCAAACACAATTCCCTTCTCCTTGTCGAAAGCTTCAAACTCTGTCTCCTTAAGGCAAATTAAATCTTATTATTTTAACTCGTTTAAAAAGAATTCTAAGATTTTTTAAACGTACAAAAACAACCTCGACTAACCATTTCCATTAAACCTCTTAAGAAAAACTCACTTTGCGTATTTCATTAATTTTTTATAGGTGCATGTCACATTTATTCTATGTGGCGAAGGACCAAAGAAATTAAAAAAAGAAGTCATCAAACGTTTGGTATAAACCCGAAATTTCAACACTTTTCATGTCTCCAGTCCAGTTTGGGACTTGGCTAGTTAACAAGTTGTTGCTCAGATTGAGAAGATTGTACAAGCCAAGCCTATGCATTATGTTTAGGACATAGGCAAAAAACGAGTTCATGCTAAAGCAACAGTTCTCAGCAACATACAACTCCCAATCCCATCAGGAACTTGCCCGTTAAAATGATTCTTGCTGAAATTAATATCACACAAGTTGTTCAAAATTTCAATACCTGTTGATACCTGACACTTGAACATTCTATTAGCTAAATCAAGCAACTTGATCCTGTTCAACCCCCAAATGCCAAGCAGCAGATATTTAAAATATTGATTGGAACTGAAATTTATAAAGAGTAGCACAAAAGCTCAAAGAAGCAGGAATGTTCCTTGAAAATTGGTTTGAGCCAAAGAAATGGCTCTAGGAGACCCACATTGCTTGAAAAAATCATCAAGAACTCAAATCCATAGTTCTTAGAATTAGATGGTGAGTAAGAGAGGGATTAATGGAACCAGTGAAGTTGTTTATGAAAAATGAAAGCCTTTGGATGAATTGGAGCTCTAAGAGTCCATGGTCTATCCAACCCGAGAGAAAAAATTTGTCAAGAGTGAGGTTGGAAATTCAGTTGGTCCTGGGGCTGCATTTGATACCAACCCAGTCGCAGGGCATATCATTGTCCTGATTCCAAGGCAAGGGCTTTCCATCTAGATCTTAAATGTCAGCTTTGTAAACAATCTGCCTAAGCACGTTGTCATTTAATGAAGAATTCAGAGACCTCACTCACCATGCCAGGTGTGTACCAACAGTGCTGACACTTTTGTTGCATGGAAAAGGAACGCCCTACTTTGCCATTGCAACTTCAAACTTCGTTAAGAGAAAAAAAACAGCTGAACAATTTAAAGAAAAACACAAAAATGTGAAGCTAGCTTCTAAAAAGTTGGTGGAAGCATAGAAATAGAAAAAAAAATCTTGCTCACAAAGAAAATGTGGTGAGGAAGAAGCAAGCAAGTTGCTTGCCTTCAATGGCCGATCAGTATTGAGCTTACAAATTTAAAAAAAAATTTGGTCCTTCGCCATGTAGGATAAATATATGGCTTGGGCTCACAAAAAATTAATAAAATATAACAGCTGCAGTTTTTTTTTATGCAGAGTTAAAGAAAATGGTTAGTCGGCGTTGTTTTTGTATATATAGAAAACCTTAGGATTCTTTTTGAACGACTTAAAATGATAAGGTTTAATTTAAAATTTGATGTAAATGTTTGGGATTTTTTTAACCCTTTTGCCCTCTCCTTAAGGATATTAAGATGCTTTTTCTTGACATTTATGGCTTCCTTATTACTCTCTCTTTGGTTTTCTACTTTGTCCACCTTCACAAGCTTGAAAATTATCTTCTTTTCATTACACATAAATGATGAAGTCACATTCTACCAAGTAAAATATGTGATACTTCTATAAATAACATTACACCAAATAGAATCTTCATTTATTCTTAATTTGAAAAATACCAAGCACCTTGGAGTAAGCGGTATAATGCTCTCATCAACCCAAACAACTTTGTAAGGATATGGATGTTCTTTGAAAGTAAATTCAATTGCTTGACCATGTTCCTCGATACCACATTCATACTATTGCTCCATCAATAACAAGCGTACATTCTTTAACTCCACTTCTAACTTGAGTAAAGAAAATAGTAATACAGAGATATTTTTCTTTTTCTTCCACCTTAGGGGTTGTAAGTATACATCTCATTATATTAAGATTTGTAGGACCAACTTGTTCATCATTAGAGCCTCCTTTCGAGGCCTTCCCAACATCTTGTTCACACACATTTATTAGATTCTTCCTCTTCTTCTTCCATCATGTGTAAACATTTATTAGTATATTCATAGCCAAGGTAGTCCCTCCCATTATGTCGGAAACACTTCTTGTCATTTTTGCCTCCTTTTGTCTTAGTCTTAACTATAACTTTGCCTTTAGGTTTAGTTCCGTGATAAGTTTAGTAGTTATGTGGTGCAAATTTTGATGCATTACGTATTGGCCTAAAATTTTGCATAGTTGTGGTTTTTTTCATGTCAAACTTCTTAGCTTGATTTTGAAACTTTTTGGTTACTTGTTGTCCTAGATATTGTTCTGCTCTTAAAGTCAAGTGATATGCATTTTTGAGGCTGCAAATCCTTTACATTAGTGGTTTTTGTAGTGAGATATGAGTTCTTGTTCAGATTACATTCTTTTACACCAGTTAGAAAGTTTATCAAATATTTTTGTGTACTTCGTTATGGACATAATATCTTGTCCAAGTATTGTAAATTGATGTTGGAGATCTTCCAGATAATGAAATAGTAAGTATTTTTCTGATAACTTCAGCCTTATCTCTTCTCAATCAATAATTGGTGGCTGACCTATTTTCGGAATTCTATCTTCTATTGATCTCCAACAAATTTTAGCATGTCCAACTAGCTTTTTCTTTGCAAATTGGACTTTTCGATCTTCTGACATGTTGTACTAGTTAAAGAAGTCTTCGATTGCTGCTAACCAGTCCAAGAGTAGATGTGGATCAATCTTTCTTGCAAAATCAAGGGCTTCAGCAAGAACATTCTTGGTAATACCATCAAGTATGTTTACGTGTTTCAGCTCTATCATGGCCTCTAAAACTAAGCAGGTGTTGTCCAAGTGTTACTGGTTGGTGTCTTTGTTTAGGATCTCTCGATAGGCTTTGATTCCCTAACTCACTTGTTGACTAGTTTTAGCCTCTTCACCTTGGATTTCACTTTCTCCACCCTTAACATCAAATGTGGTTTGTTGTCTGGTGTTGTTTTTGTATTAGTTATTGGAGTACATTGTAATCGAGGATCATAAAGGTCTTTTTTTTCCATTATTTTTAGAAGGATTTTATCTGACTCTTGGTTGTTGAGTATTCTTTTATATGCCGCTCTACTACGCATTACCATTGTGAATGAAAACTCCAATGCCCCAGCACATATGTCAAACTAGTGTCTAAGAATCACAAAATTTATAAATTCTAGTTTCTGGAATTTGAGTTTTAGGTTTAGAATTTTAGCTAAGATGGTTGAATTTCAAGTTTGGAATAGCTGAAATTTTGGGGTTTGATATGGCTATAATTTAGGATTTTGTTTGCTAGATATTCAGGTTAAAACTGCTGGAATTTTAGTGAGATTAAACAAATAACAGAGAGTAAGGAATTAGGAACCAATCACAGGATTTAAGGATCACTTTTAAAAGAAAGTATCAAACCTTCTAATTATAAATTCAAATTTATAGAAAAAAATCAGAATCTTATGATTAATGAAAACTTATTAGAACCCTTATTTTAGCAGTAAAGGAGTTCTAACTAAAATATACAAAACCAAATTGAATCATATTCTAATAGAATTGTATATTTTAAAAAAAAAATTAAGCCCTAAACAATTAGGATAACATATCTAACCTGTTACCACCTTTTATCTATTAAGGAAACTAACTAAATTTCACCCTTTGTTGTCTTTGCTGTCACCTCAACTCTCACTCTTCAACCCACCAAGTTAAAGCTTGTGGTTGATTAATTTTTTCTCTTTTATTTATTTTATAAACTCTAAGCTCTTTTACATCAAGATGGTTGTAAAAGATCTTAATGCTATGTGGTTGAAATACACAAACCCTAAATTTAGGGTGTTGGAATTTAGGAATAAGGAGTTTAGCAAGAGTAGAATAAATTTTGGAAATCACAACTATGCTTTGTCCCTAGAATTAGGAATTATGCTCAGGGATTTGAACAAACAAAACTATTGGCTACTAATATGTTGTTTCATCTAAAATGGTTGGAAAGGAGAAAGAATGCTTCTGAAGCTGAGTTGTGGGTACTTGGTTATTCTTGCTTGTGGATGGGATGTTGCTTTTTTGTATGTTTAGATCATGTTTTATGGCATATTTACCTTTGTTTGTTTGGGGTGGTTTGCAGCAAGACCTGCTAAGCTTGTTAGAGATGATGAGATTACATCTCCAAGTGGGACAACTGTTCTTTATCCAAACAGTGGAGGCAACATCCATCGTTTCAGGGCTATAACACCATGTGCTATATTCGACATCCTATCTCCACCCTACTCTTCTGAGCACGGGCGACATTGCACATATTTTAGGAGGTCCCTAAGAAGGGATCTCTCCCTATCTGGTAGTAATACTAACCATTTTATGATTATAAGTCCTGTTAATACATCTATAGATGGACTGATTGATTTTGTTAATTTTGCAAATGCAAGGCGAGCTTGAGTTGGAAGGAGTAAAAGATGTGACTTGGCTAGAAGAGTTTCAACCTCCTGACAACTTCATTATTCAGAGAGCGCTTTACAGGGGTCCTCAGATTAGAACTTGAGAAATGTTTATTAAATAGCTTTAAATTACAGAGGTCCCCATTATTGGAACTTAAAGAATTGTTATCTAGAAAGATTTGAGGGGAGCTGTGATGTAGAAATTGGCGATGATTACTGTAAGAAAAGGACATTTAAACTTGTACATACTTAACTTACCAGTTGGAGCTTTATTTTCAACCACTGACCTCACATATAAATTATTAAGACTGGAATATACATTGAACAAAAGATATGCTTAATAATAGAGCAAAGTATGTTACGCGTGGAATAAGAGTATTAAAGATGGTTTTGTGTACTTGGACAAAGACATCGAAAAACTTTAATTGTTTTGATCTTTACGCATAATAAATTGGTATAAGAGCATTTGATTCTTAGCAGAGAAAGTATTGAGAGAAGATAAAAGATCACTAGATGTTCGATGATTGGAAGAAAACATGAAAGCTCAAATATAAGAGTTGGTGACCAAGTACGAGCGAATCTTAAGTGAATTGAAGGAGATGATTCTACTACGCAGAATAGGAGTACTATAAAGGACGACAAAAGGGTGCAAAAGATGGCAATCAGTGAGTGTTTGTCTGATACGAGGTATAGAATGCGGACGAGATTTAGTACAGTTGGAGTTCCATCTTTTGATGGAGGAGGATTTTGGGTCTTAATTTTCAAGCGTGAGCATTCTTTTGTACTTAATAAGACTCCAGAAGAGATTAAAGTGCATATTGCGACGATGCAATTAACTGAAGAGGCTTTTTCATGGCGTCAATTTTACATAAAGAATAAGATGACAATAAAAGCTCTGAGATGTATTTGATGACAACAAAGGTTGTGCTTTTACTGTGATAAAAAAATATAATGTTGGCCACAAATGTAAAAGGAGACATTTGCATATGTTAGTAGTTGATGACAATAAAGGTTTGGAGAAGGAAATGAGTGGAATAGAGGAGATTGAGCATCAACCAACTATTTCTTGCAAGCAATGATATGTATAACCAATGTCCAGTTTCAACAAATGAAAATAATAGGAATTTATTAGAACACAGTAGTTGATGTACTAATTGATGGTGAAAGTGCACATCATTTTGTGGATGAAATCTTGGTTATAAAGGAAGAGGGAGGAATTGAAAAAGTTAAACTAGTACTAATCGTTGTAGGTGTTACACCTTCACTAAACTTGGTGAATACACCTACTTTGTTAGCTTACCATGATTGTTCTTAGTGAATGGTCAAAATTCCTATGAAAATTTCCCAAGGTATTCAAGTGTTTAAATGAGTACCTAAAGTTTAAAACCTTCTAATTTGAGAGTTAGAAAACTTTTTGTCAAATTTTATTGCAACATTTCAAAGTTTGTGGAGTTAATTGCACTTAGGTGCATAATGGTGCACCCTTTTGAGCCTAAACATATCAGCCACGTTTTGGACTTTGGCTAGGGCATTTTGGGTTGATAAACCTTTAGTTTAAGTATGGTTTAACAAGGTTTAGGGCTTCGGATAAGGGTGGAACTAATGGGTAGAGCAGCCCACATAAACAGCCCATTTGAAGGGCTTAAATGACGTTGATGAGCAGGTTGGTGGAGACCATTCGGTCATTCACTTAGACCAGCAGGAAAATCACGTTTTACAGTTCCTCTCCATGCCAAAGCTCAAGTTTCAGACCTCCCATGGTAGAATTGTGCTCAGCCCTTCCCTTGTTACCAAATTAAAGAGGTAAGCTTCTCTTGTGCAGTAGTTTCACTTAGTGGAGTAGTTTAAGCTCTAGCCTCCTTATTTAATCACACCAATTCAGCCCTATTCCATGCTTTGATCTGTAATTTCAGAGCTTATCTAAGCTCTTTGGATGTGTTTTAAGTCAAGCTATATAGAGTTAGAACTTAGAAGCAAGAAAAGAGGAGGAAGTGAATTGTGCAAGTTGCACCCTTGGAACCTAGGTGCTGTCGAAATTTCCAACAAGGTAAGGGACATGTTCCTTGCTCTTTTAATGCTTAATTTGCACCTATGTCGATCATAGATAAGTATTAAAATAGCTAGGAAGCATTTGGTTGAGGGACGAGGACCCGATGAGACCAAATTATTGCAACCGAGCCATACTGAGATTAGAAAGCTCTACGAGCTTTTCCGCCTATGCTATTGTTTTATGGCAGCTCCGGAGAGGTTTCTAGAGCCTCAAACTAGTACTAGTTATTATGTTTATGCCTCCCATGATTTAAGGGGAGAGGCTGTCATTTTGATCAAGAAGTGGAATTGGTTAAATATTGAAGTGTTCTTGATGTTTATGAGTTATTTGAGTTATGTTTATGCATTGCATTTGGTTGAATTTTGTTTTGAACATTTGGGTGCATTGCTGCCATATTTTGCTTTTCATATATGTGTGTTTTGAACTTTGGTTGGAGGTATTGATTTGGGTGCACCAAAGCATCCCTTACTAAGTTACCCCTTTGATGTTTACATTTCAAGGAATAGTGACCGAAAGGTCCCTAACAAGCATTAGGACGGTCTTATACTTTTGTAAAGTTTAGGTACTAAATGCTTCTTTAAGTTTTAGCGTTCCTCTATTGATTCATGATAATTAAGGAGTTTGTTAGGAGAGGGTTAACACCTAAGACCTCCCAAGTTTAAGTATATACTCTATTTGGGTTTAGGGCCCTTGTATACATAAATGGTCCATGCATGTATTTTGTGTACTTTTGGAAGTGTATATGGAAGATTTGGAATGGTTTGTATATGATTTAGGTGTTGTCGTATTTCCTGGCAGAAACGGCAGGTCCCTGTTTGTGGCGTGCCATTGGATATTGTTAGCAAGACATGTATGCCCTAAAACTAAACTTCCTAAGGAAAAGTTTGCATATTTTTGGGTATTTTTCTGATTTTTTCTACATGAAGTTATGCATGTGCAAACTTAGGCATTGAATCTGGAACGTCAGGTCCGATAGACTAGCTGCAGGAGAAAAATCTCCTTAATAATTTAACTCTACAAACAGAAGTAGAAATATTACTATCAGAATTTGGGGTTTCAAGGAACCCTCTTTATTGACACCTAATAAGATATATATACATAAAGAGTACAACATAGATTAGGAAACAAATCTCCTAATCTCACTGAACTAGGAATCTAACCCTATCTGAGGATCCCTTATTTTTAGAGATCCTAATACATATCCTATATCTGGTATTTATCTCCTATGTTTGATATTTATCTAATACAGTATCTATACTTATTAGAACAGATTCTCACACTCCCCCTCAATATAACATTTCGTTACCCATGTTAACGTGAGAATAGTAAATTATGAGAAATTGGAAAATACATATCATGCTTTGCATATTTTTGCATATACATGAGAATTTTGATTATTGCACATGAATATGATTGTACATGCATTCATTGACATTTTTCGGGTATAATTAATTTATAAATGTGATTATATTGAGAATTGTGGTATAAGTATGTTAACAACTGATTTGGTGTTGCTACTTGTTGTTTCGAAAATTTTGGTGAATTTTATGAAATTCCAAAAATTTGAGATACATTTGGATTAGGACAAACGTCAAATGGTAGGATAAATTGATGCATGAAAAATTTGAATGATTTAGCCTATAATTGAGTGACATTTAGAATAGTTAAATTGGTGACAAATGAGCTAGTAAAGAATTGACAAATGGATCAATCATTGTGTAACAAATGAGATGGTAAATTGATGAAAAATGGCATTGATAAATGGCAGAATATATACTTGATACATGTTGAACATGCCTTAGACATACGACCATTCCATTAGATAACAGCTAACACCTTAGGTGTAACTTTCAACAGGAGCAAATTTGGTTCAGCCTATTCTTGTTCTTTCTCCTCTCACACACACCACCAAAACTCTCTTCTTTCACTTCCCTGATTTTGCTTCTGGTTATGCCTAATTGTTGCAAAAATAATCCATGTTTTAGCCTCACAAAGTTAAGTAGAGAATCAGAATATAGTTGCCTTGTCTTAGCTGAAATCTTTCAAGTTTCCACCTTGAATGTGTGATGATTCTGCATGTTTAGAGTACTGATTTAGAGTGACTTTTGAGCTGAGATTTGAACTAAACAAGTAAGTAAATGATTAGTGTTTATAGCATGTTATGATAGAGAATTTATGATGATTGAATTAG
>JAOSBK010000009.1:5701287-5727343 GCA_027568895.1 Erythroxylum shatona | reverse complement strand
ATTTAAATAATAATAAATTAGATTATGAAAAAAGCGAAAATAGAAACAAAAACACTTTCTAAGCTTACGGAGTTACTTGCAGCCATTTTTAGACGAAGACAATGAAGAACAATTGTTTTCTTAAGCCTACGGAGTCGCCATCCCTGCCGTTCCATTTCCAACCCCTAAATGGCCTCCAACACATCCTACAGACTCGTCGTTATAAGGTTTTAGCATCAGTATCATCCCATTTAAGTTTTTCTAAATGCTCTGTTTCCTTTCTTTAATTGCTCAAATTCACTTGCTTTTCGTTATGTGGGCTGCGCAAGGCATGGTTGTTGGATCAGTTTGGAGTACTCCATGATGGCAAGCAGCCTTACCCTGGTGCAATTTCAGCCTGTATGTGAATGATGTTTCTGTTCTGGATTTTGCTTTCAATTACTTGCTGTGGAAAGTGACTGGTTTCTTTACTTATCTGCGTGCTGACAGTAAATAAGCTGGCAAGCACTGGTGCCAAGATGGTGATTATAAGTAATTCCTCGAGACGTGCTTCAACAACAATAGAAAAGATGAAGACTCTTGGATTTGATCCCTCTCTTTTTGTTGGAGCCATCACCAGTGGGGAATTAACCCACCAATACTTGCAAAGGTTCCACAATAATCCGTTCTTCTTGTTTTCATTTAATGAATTATGTTGTCTGCCATTATACTAGTTAATTAGACTAAGACGTCTTGTAGGATTGCAGTTTATAAGAAGCGTCCATGCGATTTAAATTTAACTTTAAGTCCTTGTTCTTTGATAATTGACAAAACTGATCCTTTTGTCAGCATTTTACACTGTCGGTTATTAGTATAATATTGCAACTGAAAGGATGTGGAATTTTTGTTTACTAAAGCAGATAAAGGTGAAAGACATAACCTTTGGAAAGCAACCTATTTTAGTAATTGTCAAATTCAAGCATAGATGTTCTCTTAAAACAGCAAAACCAATGGGTTTTTGGAGGAATTAAAGCTAGCTAGTGCTTAGTTTCAACACCTTCAATTGAATGATTCTGGTACGTGTAGGAGGGAAGATGATTGGTTTGCGACTTTGGGAAGATCTTGCATTCATATGACCTGGAGCGACCGGGGTGCCATATCTCTAGAGGTATCTACCGCATTCATCATTGCTAATTTTTTCATCAAAGTTTATATTGAGGGGTTTATTTTTTTTTAGTTTGGAGATAAACAGAAGTTTTGCTAGCTCTATGTGCTCAATTTGCATAGTTCTGTTCTGAAATGTAATGCTTTTTTGTGCACTTGTTGTATAGAATGCTTAACAATTAAAGGAAAAAAGGGAGATTTAAATTTGCTTAAATGAAGTATCTTTTTTTTTAATAGTTTTCTTAATGTTTCCAGGGCCTAGGCCTACAAGTTGTGGAAAGGGTTGAACATGCTGAGTTTGTACTGGCTCATGGTACAGAAGCCCTGGGGCAATCTTCTGGTGCCACTTGCCCCACGAGTCTTGAACATCTTGAACAAATATTGGAACGCTGTGCAGCTAAAAGAATTCCAATGGTGGTAGCCAATCCTGACTTTGTGACTGTTGAAGCTAGAGAGCTGCGGGTCATGCCTGGTAAATGGTTTTTGCCATATTATCTTGAGTAATGCTTCTTATGTATTTGGCCAAAGTTACATATGCGTGCTTCATTTGGTAAGTGAAGATGAAACTAGAACAATTTGTGAGAATCAATGTCATTGAAGTTGGCTGTACTTTGATTGGGATATTGTTACTGGTAATCAAGCTACAGCATGTTACCCTTCAGCCTTGATCAATTTCTTGCTGCTTTTCCTTGATCATTACTTTGTATGTTATTGGCAAGGTTGATATTTATTCTTTTATGACTATGCAGCAAGGTATATTATTTTTATTTCCATTTTCATTTCTGATGGTTTACACTTTTTCCTCTGCTGCTATTGGTTTGATGTAAGTTTCGTCAATTGTGTCAGGTACATTGGCTGCCAAGTACGAGAAACTTGGGGGTGAAGTGAAATGGATGGGGAAGCCTGGTGAGGTATTGTAATCTAATTTGCCGTTTTCAATCTGTCTTTCTCTCCTACTTTTCTGTGCACGTATACAAAACAGCCTTTCATAAGGATGTATATGCTCTGGAGTGGACCACCGTTAGTTTCTCTTTTGATATTTTACATGGCTTTATATAGATACATAACGATCCTCCACACGTGTATTTGAACCCATCAGTCTTTATATGGCAGATTTGAATCTTTTCAAGATTGGTGCACTTGATATCTAGGTATTCTTTACTATTTTGTTAAGTGCATGCTCTCGTTACCTCGCAGATGATTTACAAATCAGCCATGGCCATGACTGGTATTGATGCCTTTGACACGATTGCTGTGGGTGATTCACTTTTCCATGACATCAAAGGTGCAAATGCTGCTGGAATCCAGTCAGCATTTATAACCGGTGGGATTCACGCGACAGAGCTTGGAGTTGGTTTCGGCGACAGGGCAGACTTATCTGCTGTAAAATCCCTCGCATCAAAGTATGATGCAATTCCATCGTATGTATTACCAGCATTTACATGGTAGAGATTCTTTTTGGTAAGCACATTTTTGGGATGTATCATTTACTTGGCTCATGATAAACCAGCTATTGCTGAAGATGAATATTTTAATGCTGTTGGAAGTGATTGGCAAATATCAAAGATGGTGTAAATCAACCTGGATCCATTCTCATGCCTTACCCTTCTGTCTTTTGTGTATAAGCTGTGGTGATTTCGAGATTGAGTTTCCATTTTCTGGTACCAGTAGCAAATCCATGGTCTCCTACCTTCAAGGGCTCCTATCCCTGGGTGAATATTTGATTAATTAGGAGGGCAAGTTTTGGCTACGGATCAACCGTGACCTGTTGATTATCAGGAAGAACATGAACCGGCTTTCTTTTTCGTCTTGAATTTGAATGGTGCACAAATAACAAAGGTTGTCTTATAGATTTTCTACTTAAGTAAGAACCTAACCATGCATACCAGTTTTAACTTGCTTGCTATCATTTCAAGGCGTCGATGATCATAACAAAACGAGGAATGCCAACTGGAAGATCTTAAGGATTGCTTAGTCCAACTGTGAGATCCTAGTAAAATAGAGCATGATCGCATTTGGTTGGAATTTTAGTCATAATATTAAAAATTAAATTCAACAATTAGTTCAACTCAAAATTCATTCAACTCGAAATTTTTTATTAGAAAACGATAAATTTTTAAAGTAATATACATTACGTTATGAACTAAAAATATCAAATTAATTTGTAACATCTGTAATAAGTACAAAAAATGAAATATAAAGATATTGTGAGTTGCTTATAAATTATGGCCTTACCACAACTTATTATGCTCCATGTATCAAGATGAGTTTTGGTATTTATACCTATTATAGAAAATAAGTGTAAAGTATTTGACCATATATTTTGTTATTTAATAATTTTTACCAATGTGGCACTACCACTTCTCTTAAAAACTTCTGCAATCAACTAAAGAAAAGGTAAATTCCCAAAATATAAAATAACTAAACAGTTAAATCCCAAAATATAAAATAACTAAACTAATCATGCAAGAAAATTTCTTTTTTAACCATTTCATTGAACCTCCTCACTAAGTTATGGAAGTATGAAATAACTTGTTGTTGCAAGATAAGATTGGGAGATATATTTATACAACTTCTTAATTATGTTTCATCTTTAAAGCTCAAAAGAATATGAGTTACATTAATTATGATCATAGCTAATTGTTAGTTGGCACATATTTCTTAGCTAAAAGTGCATTGTGGACTTCAATGTTTACAATAAAGGATAGAATAAACCATAACGTTTTAAAGCATTCAAATTAAATCTCAACGTTTTTAAAACATTCAAAATATACATGGAGTTAATTCCCCATTAACGACGTGACATTATTTTTTATTTTAATAAAAAGTAGATTTCATTGTCGTATGACAATTAAGACTCACTGTTTGAAATATATAATAGTGGGTCTCACCTAAAATGTATAACAGTAGTCCATTGTCACATGACAATGAGACCACTTCTAGATTAATTTTTAAAAAAGGCTAATTATGTAATAGTAAGACCTACTTTCTATTAAAATAAAAATAATTTCGCGTCAACATCAACATGATATTTAACTGATGGAGAGTTAACCTTATTAAATTTTCTATCTATTTAGGATCTATTCTGAACGTTTTAAAGATGTTAACCTTATCAAATTTTCTATCTATTTAGGATCTACTCTGAACGTTTTAAAGATATTAACGTTCAATTTGGATGCTTCAAAACATTCAGGGGCAAGTTATATCCTACTGTAACCGTTGAGGTTCAAAATGTACTTTTGAACCATATTTATTTAACTTAGTTGATTCTTAGGTTTGATTGTTCCTATAGTTCTACAACCTTTGCTCATTTCTCATCAAGTTTGGACTGACATTACTATGGATTCCATAGACGGTCTTCTAAAATCTGATGAATATTTATTTAGTGATCATGACTGCAGTGGATGGTCTTTATAAGTACACTCCATTGAATCATCCTTACAGTGCTCCTAAAGTAGCTCAATTGTTTATAACTTACGTATACAAACTCTGATATGCATGCCACTATTGTTAGTGATAAAGATCCTATCACTAACTTAAGGATTACCTTTAGTAATATTGCTAAGTTACCATCCATAAACAGATGGCCAGATCGAAGTTCTTAATCGTATTGCCCGGCTTAATGAATTCTCTAGTTGCCTTTAGCTAAGTGGTGGTATAATGCCAGTTTTCACCCAGCTATCAATGCTTCCTAATTGAAGTTACTTATGGGTATACATATTCCCTATTTTGGAAGCAAATCTAAATTGTTAATGGTGGATCCAACTTTGAAGGAGCGCAGAGGAGCTTTACAATTGATCAAATTCTACATCCAAAGAACTCAAGCTCACATGAAACAACAAATGGATAAAAAAAGTATCGATAGGTAGTTCTTTTGTGAGTAACATGGTTTATGTCAAGCTCCAACCTTATTATCAAAAGAGTGTAACTTTTCGTTCCAACCATAAGCTTTCATATCTATTTTACGGTCCCACCCATGTTTTGCAACGATTGATAAGGGGCTTATAAGCTGGAATTACCACAAAATTCATGCGTTTATCCTATCTTCCATTTCCATGTATCTCAACGTAAACAGCATATTTCAAATGGTAAACTTACTCAAACTGTGTTACCTATGGCGAGGCGTTCCATTTTAAAGCAACTTATTACTACTAAAGATGGAAGGATTGTGAAGCATTGCAGCAAACCTTCCCTTCAAGTGTTGGTTAAGTGATCTTCTGAGGATGACACTAAGATCACCCTCAAACAACTTTATGATGTCCAACAACGTTATTTGGACGTTAATCCTGTGGATAAGTTACTGATGAAGGAGATTATGTTATGTGTGAAAAAAAGACAAACGAAGAATGAATTCATGTAACTGAGCAATGAAACCCAACGGTTATATTAACCATTATAAGCAGCTTGTACTTACTTTTGGAATGAATAACAGTTTCTTGACCTTCTCTCTCCTCCCTCTCTTCTTAGCTGAACTTTTATTTCTAAATTTCCCAAATCATAAACCCTAATTGTTTTGATCTTTACACACAAGGTAATCGCCTTATAACAGCATCTGGAGTTTTGTTTAGCCAAAAGCATCTCTTTTTTCTTTTCCAAACAATGACAAAATAACCAATGATTCTGAATGGATGATGCTACAGAGTTAAGTTAGGAATCTGCAAGTCAAGAAAAATGTCTTCGGAATAAATGTAATCCTAACCTAGGATATGAGGTCTAGGTACTGAAACTTGATGTAGAACCTAAGCTGAACTGGGTAACAAGTGTTGGGGCAAATTACATCAAAGGATAATAGGAGACATCGAGATTTGATGGGTTTACAATCAATAAACATGTCCAACTGAAATGAGACGAGTTGATTTTTGCAGCCATCTCCTCAGCACATGGCATGTCAAGGGCATTTTCTTTGTACATAAGAAGCTCCATGCTCGTCATACCTGCCATGCGGATATTTTCAGAGTTATATTTTGCTTTCTCATGTTTTAACCAATCCTATTTAAAAGATTCTTCATTTTTTACTTATAGGAGTTAGCAAAACAGCTCATGCTACAAAGACATTCCCGAATCCAACTTACTCAGTTCTGGAGAACCACATCTGTTGAAAGGAGCCAAGAGACGCCAATATGCTCCCTCCTATCCAAACACTTCCATAATTACAGAACAGATATGTTAGGCGGTGATATGAAACAGTAAAGAAAACAATAGGCACATGTCTAGATACAGGTATTAGCTTGGTGTTTCTACCAACATTCATACATGCAATGTGTCTAACTGTATTTCGAGTTGATTCTACCTATATGGACGCACTTTAATTAACACATTTAGAGGTGGGTACAGTAAAGAATGCAATAAAAAGCATGATCAGAAAACAGTATGCGTCAGATGCAGAAGCTCAGACAACGTCTTTTAACCTTTCCTAGTTCACCAAAATTTCTAACAATTAAGATCATGTACAAAGCCATGCTCCAAACTTTCAGTAAAAGTGGACAGCATATAACTACTGTTTTTGCTCAAATGTGGCATTAAACTGTTGTTGAGAAAACAAATCACACCAAGTGATATGTTTCTAGAATGAGAGCAAGGAGAGAGGGGAAGAAAGAAGACAAAAACCTGAATCTCCTTTCAATTGCATTTCCACTGGCCAGCACTTTGACTCTAGCAGCTTGAGGTGATTCCTTCAAATGGTTGAATCACCATGTATTATAACGCAGTGAAGAGACATGCATATCATTGCACAAGCACATTCGCTAAGCAGACATGTTTTTGTACTTATATGGATACAACAAAGTAGTAAGCACAGGTTTCCTTACACATGATAAGTATTTCATTTTTGGGTCATATATGTACCTAGCTAGTGGCATTAAAAGTTAAAGGTTGGGATGCTACACATTGGAGACAAGACAGACAGTATCAATGATGTGCAAGCTTCCTTAAGGAGCTAATAAAACCTTCAATACTGACAACCATATAGCGTGGAATTGGTCAAGATGCAAACATAGGAGCATATTGATCATGTAACGATAATATTTATAGACAACAAAAGGAGGAGGAATAAAAGTATTGTACTTCAAACAAATCTTTCTCTAGCCGCTCCTTCAACTGTTGCATTGATGCTGTACCACCAGCAAGCTGTAACAAAGATGAGAAGAAAAGGATCAAATCATTGCAGAAGCCAAACCCAGTAATTTAGCAATCATGATTGTGTAAACCATAAGCACCCCACAAAGCACCATCTGAACACAAGCAGAATATCCGAATGCTTGAAACAATTATGGCAAGAAATCCATGCATCCCAAGAACTCCCCATATTTATGATTTGCCAAGGTGCTTATGTAGATCCTTCCTTTCCAGATTGTAGCTAATAACAGGATTATCTTTCACCATACACTTACTGCATGGAATTTTAAAAGGGAAGTCTTTTCGTCATCTTTGGCTGAAAGGCAACTATTATGAAAAAATAAAAACCACTTATTTTAATCTGAAAATTTAATTGAGACACTTAATCAACAATAGTGATATGTAGTACTTCAGATAAAAAGAGGGAGGGTGTTGCAGGGAAGAGGGGCAAAATGTTGAGAAGTTTGCATAAATAGTTGTCCAACATGTAAGAATTCAGAAATTAAAGGAAAGGAAAAACGGCAACCACAATGAGTTACCAGTATACTGCTAAACAGCTCTCTCCGAATGTCCACATCACACTTGTTAATGCTTTCCAAAACCTGTGAAAGGAATAAAAAGATAGTAAATGGAAGTTGGAGAGGAAAAACCCAATTACTTTTATGCCCAAAAAAGGAACAAATTATACAGATAAATTTTTACCATTTGTGGCAAACCACGGATGTAAGAAGTGATCTCCGTAAAATTCTCCATTCCGGGAATTGTCTGACATACAGATTCAGAAGAAGTATAGCCAAAAGATGCTTAAAGAAAACTTCCCAACATAAACATTTCAAAAATTCAGTGAATAAATGTGAATTCACAAGTAGCAGATCATTTAAAAGTATTTTAGATTCAGTGAGCAAACTCAAACAAACGTAGCACTAAACATCAGGGATTGATGATTCATAGTGACATTCAAAGCTTCTTTGCAATTACATGAGCATGTTACAACTTAAAACCCGTGGAGCTTCCAAGTTAGGAAACAGATAACCATAAAAACCTCTGAATTCAAGTACAAGCATATTCAGAAATATTCCCCATCACTCATTAACAGAAAAGATTGTGCATACTTCAGCTTACTTCTTAGGGTTTGATTCTTGATTGACCATCCGCAGAAAAGCTTATGAGTCAGTCAAAAACTATTCTGGATTACATATCAAATTTTCTAATAAATATATGTTAAAAAAAGTAAGCCACAAACCTGAACCAGGGATGGGTTGAATAAAACATCTGGAATCTTGAATCTATCAGCTCCTATTTCGATAGTCCTGATTAGCATTTAGATATCCAAATGAGAAATTCAAATAAAAAACAGAAGAAATGCAGTTGAAAAGCTAACCATAATGTATCAAACAGAGGTACATCGAATTGTAAGGAGCTTACTGCCCATCAGGAAGCTCATATGAAGTCATTGGAATATTTGAGTATGCCGCTTCTGTAATTTTGTAGTTGAGATACAGAGGTGTGTTACAAAAGAGTAGAAACATTATACACTTGAAGCATCAAAGGGTAAAGAATGTTTCAAAGGTTTTATTCGCAGCTTCCATGACATAATCAACACAATGAACCAAGAGAACGTAATTGTTATATTCAGCAAAGCAGAAGGGTGATTCATCATAATTTGCTAAGGGTATCAATTACCCCTTTTGCATACGAATTTGCTGAAATTCAAATCACAGTTTTAAGAAAGCCAATCTATCTTGCTTAGAGATTTGGAAATAATAAATCCGCTTTGAAATATGTTCCTAAAACCTCATAATTTCATTTATCATATAATGCTGATAGAGACCAATCAGCCAAGTAAATTGGGAACAGGCTTAAATCACGTGATATAAAAATTGTTATCAAAATTACTAAAAGTCAATCATCTCACCCTCTTATGTATTAGAAAATGGTAAACAATCTGTCTCATACTATTTACTTAAATTTGTCAATGGGTGTAAGCCTGTGATTGAAAAGCTGTAGGACGTTAAATTTATCAATGAGCGTAAGCCTGTGTTCAAAAAGCTCTAGGACATTAAATCATTTCAGGCAAGTAAAGTTGGCATTTTCTCCCAGCATGACATATTGAGAAGGACCATAATTTTGGTAAATACGAAGTTTCGGTTTACACCTGACAAAGTGATAAAACCAGAAAAACAATAAAAAAAAAACATTGGCCCCCATAACACAGTAAAAGCTGCAGAAGCACTAGCAAAACTGTGGTGCCACAATGGGAAAATAAATCCTGCAAATGTTAAAAAGGCAGTTACAGGTCTCTGTGATATGACCTTAAACTACAGGATTTTCATGACTTTGGACAGAATTGCTGAAAATACTTGCCATAATCAGCACTGGACACTGTTTCAGGTTATTTAACACCATAATACTATTTAGTCCCTTTGGTTTGACTTTTCCCATTACAGTCCAACTATTAAGAACATAGTTACAAAGGCTCCCACATTATGAAAGAAAAGGAAAAATACCATCATATGGTGTATCAGGGGCTCGACACACGCATTCCTTGATGTCACTTGCTATTACCCTCTACATTGAAAAAGATCATGATTCAGATAAGTTCAGACGTCAGCAAATATGTACAACATTTCATCTCTACAAAGAGGAACATTAAGCTAAGTAGAATGCCTGTGAGTAGAGCTTGTAGCTTTCAGTTGTATTTGGAAAATCCAGATCCACTATCTGTGAGGTTAAGAAAATGAATCTGGAATGTCAAGATGAATGTACAGAGAATAACTTCACATAAGAATTGGCTTTAAATGAAAACAAAAATATGTCCAGAAAGAGAAACAATAGGACTAATTCCATCACAGAAGCAAAAAGTAGAAAAGGATATTTGGAAAATCAGGATCCACAATTTTGAGGTTCAGGAAATGAATATGAAAACTTCAAAGCAAGATGTGCTATACAATCTCCTAAATAACCTCGTATGGGCAAATGGAATGATGTTAAACATATTAAGCATATTTAGAGAAAGATTTCGAGGTTCACTCAAGAAAAGAATGGAAGAAACAGATTTTATCAGCAGCTTTTCCTTTGCTGGTGATCTCCGTGCCAAATGGCAGAGCATCTTCAGTAATTAGAGAATCTATGGTGATTATTATTTTAATCAGGTTGATGCAAAAGAACTTAAAAGTATATGGAAGAAATAAAGGAGAAAAGATTAGTCAACCACAAGTCCTAATTTGGTGGAATGAGGATTGAGAATTGAGTTAACATCAAAGATAAAGGCTAAAGTCCAGATTGTATTTGGATTCCTTATTAGATAGGAAGTAGAAGTATTATGTTGTTCTTATTAAGATATACTATCCTAGTTGTATAGGACTTATAGAATATCTATTATAATAGGATTTAAGTAAGAAATCCTTTCCTACCAGAATAAGGATTCTAAGACCACTATATATATGTACTTAGCCTTTCATTAATAACAAGCAATCCGGAATTTTTCTACAGCTTGAGAGTTTTCAACTAGAAGGTGTGATGCTTTCTTCTAAGAGTGATTCTTAGACCCTAGGAGTGATTCCTAGTTTCCTACATCAATTTGGTATCAAAGCTTTGGTTCACGAGGGCGACATGTAGTGGAAGGGCATATAGAGGAATATTCAACGAACAGGAGCAAGATGAGATACTTCTAAGAGTTATAAAAAGATTGGACCTTACTGATCCTTGATCACAAGATGCTCGAAGAACTAGTCCAGAAAACAATCTCAGACAACAAACTACACTTGATGGTGAGGGTGGAGAAAGTGAAATCCAAGACGATGAGGCTGACACTAATCAACACCGAATGGGGTTAGGAAATGAATGCCTACCCAGAGATCTAAGACAAAGAAATCAACTAGCAGCACATGGAGAGTGCACGCAAGCCGTTAGAGGCCACGATAGAGTTGAAGCCCACAACGAACTTGAGGACATTACTGAGAGAGTTCGTGTTGAAGCCCTGATTTTGCAAGAAAGATGGATCCACACCTATTCTTAGATTGGACAACAGCAATGGAAGATTTCTTTGACTGGTACCACATGTTAGAAGATCGAAAAATTTGATTCGCAAAGATGAAGCTAGTTGGACAGGCTAAAATTTGGTGGAGATCGCTAGACGATAGACTTCGAAAAATAGGCCAACGTTGATTAGGAAGAGATAAAGCTGAAGTTGTCAGAAAAATACTTAGCATTACATTATTAGGAAGATCTCCAAGATCAACTCACGACCTTTAGAGAAGGGACTATGTCCGTAACTGAGTACAAAAAACTATTTGATGAACTTTCTATAAGACGTGAAGGGATGGAATCAAAACGACAACTTATATCTCACTACAAAAATGGCTTAATGGCAGAAATTCGAAAGGAGCTGATAATGCAAAGGATTTATAGCCTTGAAGATACCTATCACTTGGCTTTAAGAGCGGAATAAATCTTGGGGCAACAAGCTAAAAAGTTTTGAAGTCAAGTTGGGGAGTTCGACATGAAGAGAACTACGACGATGTAAAACTTTAGACCAACACCCAATGCATCAAAATCTGCCCCGCAAAACAACTACACAACTTTTCAAGTAGCTGAACTTAAAGGCAAAGCCATAGCCGAAACTGGGACAAAGGGAGGCAACAATGATAAGAAGTACTTCCAATGCAACGGGAGGGGCCACTATGCTTACGAATGTCCTACTAAAGCTTTGCAAATGATGGGAGAAGAAGAAGAGGAAGAATCTTATGAGTATGTGTGTGAGAACGAAGCTGAAGAGGAGTTGTAAGGAGACTCCAATTATGAACATTCCTACAGATCTTAACATAATGAGACGTACACTTTCAACTCCCAAAGTAGAACAACAAGAAGAATGGCTTGGAGGAAGCAATATGAACGTGATATCGGAGAACATGGTGAAACGATTGAATTTACTCACAGGGAAACATCTATATTCCTACAAAGTTGCTTGGGTAGATGATAGTACTATACCAGTAGCTCAAAGGTGTTTGGTGTCTTTCAAATTAGGAATATACGAGGACTCTGTTTGGTGAGATGTCATTCCTATGAAAGTATCCCACATGTTACTTGGGCGACCATGGCTTTATAATCGAGATGTGCAGCACTTAAAGCTAACACCTATCATTTTATATTTCATTGAAAGAATATAGTTTTGAAGCCTATGAAGGTAGACAAGATAGAAATACGTAAAAAAAAAGTGGATTCTTTGGCAAACCCTAAAGCCGAAAAGCCTAAAATAGAGGTTGAAATACCTTAACCATAGGCTAAAACCCCCGAAAAACAAATCAAAACCCAAGGGCAACAAGATGAAACACCAAGGCAACAGGCTAAAAGAATTGGACAGCAAGCTAATATAACATAATAGGAAGCTAAAAAGATTAACCAACAACTACTTGGGATTCCAGAGCTTGTTGGTTCAAAACTTGATGATATTATTGGTTTTGTTGATAAAGATGGTGTTGTAGTAGCTGATGAAGAAGTAAATTTGAATGAAGATATGAAATTAACACAATATAAGAATAAAGGAGAAGTTATGAATACACTCGCAAAGTCAGAATTCAGCAATGACAGAAAATTAAAGGATCTGACTACAAGAAGCAGCAATAGGTATGTTCTTGATGCCTGCGTTATAGAGAAGTCATGTGGTTTGGTTATGAAACCATTTTCAAATATATTGAGCAAGACATATGATGTTGTCCACACGGCTAAACTATTATTCAAAGAGGTTGTACATCTCCATGGATTGCCTTTAACCTTCGTCTCTGATTGTGACATTAAGTTTATGAGTTATTTTTGGATAACACTATGGAAAACATTGAACACTAAGCTTCAACTTTCAAGTTCTTTTCATCCCCAAATCGATGGACAAACAGAGGTAGTGAATAGAAGCTTGGGGTACTTGTTAAGATGTTTGGTTGGAGACAATGTGAAAAATTAGGACCTAATTCTTCCTATGGCAGAATTTGCATACAACAATTCTATAAACAGGGCTACTCGTAGAAGCCCTTTTGAGATAGTCTTAGGAATTCAACCAAAGAAGCCTATCGATCTAGTTCCTTTACCACAAACAACAAGAGTTAGAGTTGAAGCTGAAGCTGAAGGTTTTGCAAAGCACATAGGGACATCTTTGATGAGATACGACGAAAGATAACAACCAGTAATTAGAGTTGAAGCTGAAGGTTTTGCAAAGCACATGAGGGATATCTTTGATGACATATGACGAAAGATAACAACTAGTAATTTGTTTTATAAAGAGCATGCTAATCAATATCGTCAATTAGTGGAATTCAATGAAGGGGATATGGTGATGATTAGGATTTGTCCAGAGCACTTTCAGAAAGGAAAATATAAGAAACTCCATTCACGAAATGTTGGACCTTATAAGATCATCAAGAATAACTCGAGAATATGTCCTATCCTTAATGTTGCGGATTTAACTATTTATCAAGGACAAGATGATGAACAATCCCCTACTGTAGCTGTAAGAATTCCAACCATTCCCCATCTTAAAGAGGAGAAAGAAGATGTTTTAGATGAACAAATTGTAGCTACCAAAGATGGAGGATATCGACAATTTCTTGTCAAGTGGAGAGGAAGGCCGAATTCTGATAGCACTTGGATTTTAGCGTCTGAATTTCAGAAGTTGAATCCAGATTTGTATGATCAGTATTTATCACAATCAATGTCGAGGATGACTTCCGACAAGCTGGGGAGAATTGATCCAAAAGCATTTAAAATATATAGAAGAAATAAAAGAGGAAAGATTAGTAAACCATAAGTCCTAATTTGGTGGAATGAGGATTGGGAATTCAGTTAACATCAAAAATTAAGGCTAAATTCCAGATTGTATTTGGATTCCTTATTAGATAGGAAGTAGAAGTATTATGTTGTTCTTATT
This sequence comes from Erythroxylum shatona, assembly GCA_027568895.1. Taxonomy (NCBI): domain Eukaryota; kingdom Viridiplantae; phylum Streptophyta; class Magnoliopsida; order Malpighiales; family Erythroxylaceae; genus Erythroxylum; species Erythroxylum shatona. The sequence goes on along the minus strand of JAOSBK010000009.1, from coordinate 5,713,191 downwards.
AAGATATCCTAGTTGTATAGGACTTATAGAATTTCTATTATAATAGGATTTAAGTTAGAAATCCTTCTCCTACTAGAATAAGGATTCTAAGAACACTATATATATGTCCTTAGCTTTCATTAATAACAAGCAATCTGGAATTTTTCTACAACTTGAGAGTTTGCAGCTAGAAGGTGTGATGCTTCCTTCTAAGAGTGATTCTTAGACCCTAGGAGTGATTCCTAGTTTCCGACCTTTCATTCTTTGTGTTCTTCCCTAAATTCCAGCAACCCTAACCCAAATTTCAGCCATCGTAAACCTACATCCTAGCCACTCAAACCTATATTCCAACAATATTAAACCCTAAAACCCTTCCAGCAATCTAACCTTAAAATTCCCAACTTTACAAAATCTGAAATTTCTATATTCCTAGCCAAAATTCAACCTTGAAACCTAATGTTCCAGCAGCCTAATATCATCCACACTTCCTAATTTTGTGCTTTTAACTACTAGTTCATAATTCTTCTATTTGTCTAACATCACAGGTTTATCTCCTCCTTCTACCCTTTCCATGCCTTCAATCCTCGTCCTTTTCTTTTCAATCCCTCTTCATTCTTCCTAACTGGTTACCTCCCAATATTTCCAATGTTGGTCAATCATGTTGGCCGAGACAATTGCTAAGTTGGTGAGATGTAGAATTTAAATAAGAGTAATAATTTAGAGTTAAGTTTATTAAGGAATAATGGGAATCTTTATTACACAATATTCTATTCTTAAGTGTAGACATTTAGAAGGTTTTCTTATTCTATTAGGATTAGGGTTCCAAGAAATTTTCTATATTTTATTAATCAACCTTTCCATGAGAAATGTCGAATATTAGCAGAGAAGAATAAATTTCTTTCACATCTAACTTAGGTTACCACCTTAGTTTATATATACAATTGTCTAACCTAAATATAGTAACAAACTCCCTAAAGTATAGGGAAATCTGAATCTTATTCTAATCCCCAGAAATCAGGGATTTATATGATCTCTATAACTACACAATCTTTCCAAATAATACTAATCCCACGAGAAAAATTCTGAATTTTCTCTACAAACTTTAAACTTTCAACTAGAAAGTGTGCCTTTTTTTTTCTAAGAGTGGTCCATAGATCCTATGAGTGATTCCTAGTTTCCCATCCTAGGAGTGATTCCTAGTTTCCCATCCTAGGAGTGATTCCTAGAAGTACTCTCTTTTTTTTCCTTCTCAAATATCTAGCAATTCCAACCAAAAATTTCCAGCAACCTTAATTTGAATGCTCAGCAGCCTATATCAAAATGCCAGCAAGCTATTCAGACCTACAACTCAAATTCCAGCAAGTTTAGCAAATGTCAGCGGCCCAAGATTCCTAGTTTCTATGAGTTTTAGATACTAGTTTGATATCTCTTCTATTCGTCCTACATCAATTTAATATCAGAACTTGCGTTTGACAATGACAAAGTATAGTCCAAGGCTGTACAAAAAAGTTCAACATTGATGGTCCTCTTTCATAAGGTACTCCAAGAACTAACCAACAGGTAACAACTTCCATAAGAGAGGATGCCCAATGAATTTTCGAGAGGCTAGACAGCCTTGAAATTCATTCCCTAAAATTCAAAACTTCTGCAAACCAACAATCTATACTCAAAGCTAAACATGGAGGAGCTAATAAACAAGATGAAGGGGCTGATACCAATCAACAGCACACTGTGGAAGGAAAAATCTTTGCTGAAAATTCATATTCTGATCTTGATTCCTCAAATTCAACAGATACTACCGCCAAGAAAGTGCTTTTATGTGTGGTATGTGTGGTGGGATTGTTGGCAGCTCTCATTAAAAGATCAATTAGAACCTTTGAACCTATTTGCAAACAGTGCTCAGGTATTTCAAGACATGACGAGTTTGATAAGGGGAGAAGATAAGAGCATTGAAGATGAAGAAAAGTGCAAGGAAGTTGATGCTTTGGCACACCATAAAGTGAAACTACTGAACAACAAATAGAAACACTTAAACAGCAAGCTGAAAAAAACTGAACAATAAATCAGAACACAAGAATAGCAGGCTGAAGCAACAGGACAACAGGCTAAAATAACAGAACAGGGAGCTGAAAAGATTAACCAGAAACTACTGAGGGTTACGGAACTTGTTGGCTCAAAACTTGACGATATTCTTGGTGTTGGGGAAAAACTAATGAAGGTGAAGTAGATTTAAATGAAGATCCAAAAGTAACATAGTATATGAATAAAGGAGAAGCTGTGAGTGCCTTTGCAAAGTCAAAATTCAACAATGATGGCAAGTTAATGCTTCTGACTGCAACAAGCAACAATACTTCTGTTCTTGATGCCTATGTTGTAGAGAAGCCATGTGTTTGTTATGGAACCATCTAAAAATACAACTGTCAAGGCAAATTTTACCATAAATGGCCAACATGTGAAGCTATGCTCAGAAGATGGTACAGTGCATGTTTGGAATATCAACACAAGAAAGGAGGTGGAATATTGGAAAAACTATATAGGAATTACATTCTCTTTGAAGCAAGGGCAGTAGTAGGGGGGGAAGGAAGACATGCTTGACATCATTTAGTTGTCGAGGTTGATTCTCATCAAGTTAGAGAGAATGATGCAAAATAAAGGCAAAAGTTATTACTTAGTTTTCCTTATAAAAAAGGAAAAATATGTCTACTTTATTTTGGCTTTATTAGTTTTGGCTCAAGTTTATTAAGGAATAACGAGAATCTTTACTAAATAGTATCCTATTCATATTTTAAAGTTTAGTAGGTTTTCTTATTCCACTAGAATTAGGTTCCGAGAATTTCTTTTTATCTATATGAATCAACCTTTCAAAGAAAAAACAAAAGCGTGAATTTTCCCTACAAACTCTGGATTTCCAAGTAGAAGAAATGTTGTTTTCTTCTAAGAGTAATTCTTAGTTTCATATCCTAAAGGCGATTCCTAGAACTACTCATTATTGAGTTCTCTCCTAAAATCCCAGCAATTGTAACTAAAAATTTCCAGCATCCTTAATCTGAATCTTCAACAGCCTATACTGATATTGCAACAGCTTATTCAGATCTCAAACTCAAAATTCTAGCCAGCTCAGCAAATTTCAGCAGCCCAAAATTCCTAATTTTTTGTAATTTCTAGCTACTAATTTGGTATCTCTTCCATTCGGCCTACATCATGGTGAGGACACAGTTCATAGTTAGCACTCCCACTGGGAGAAAAATATGAAGGAAAAAAAAGAGTAGAGGAGGAGAATCACCAGAACAGAAGCAATACTTGCTCCTCTGGGAATGCAGGTTAATATTGACCAAAATCATCTTGTCAAATTTTAGGAATACTCTGTTGGAAATGACATACTAATTCTCAAATTTGGCCATCTTTCCTACAAAAGTTATCAAGTTATCTACCACAAGGATATAATGACTTGTAAAAGCACACAATTTCTTCCAAATAAAATGACAAAGAAAAGGGGATGATAATCATATCTGGCTTAACATAAGTAGAAATATATATGTTTTGATCATACCTGAAAATCTCCTGGGCGTATTTCTTTTCTCTTGAAAGAGTACCTGGGTTTTATCTAAAATAAAAAGTATAAGATCATCTTCCAAAGAAATCATATCCCATTTAACTAGCCTCTAGGTATATATGCTCATCAATGGTCACTCACCTTTATACCTTTGCTCTCTAAACTTTTCATCAGGCAATCAGTAAGAAATTCTCCTCCAACAGGAGTACTAGTCACTGCCTACAAAAGAAAATTAATGAGAGGAAAAACTGCCAATTTTGACACTGACCAATAAGTCCGTGTATCCCAAAGTTCAAATAATATAGAACAGGAATTTACATATTTTCTTGATTGGATGAAGAGAGGTACCTTTTGAAGGACATAACCATCGTGTACAGGGGCAATTGTTGTTGATCCTCCACCACTGGCAATAACATTACAAACCATCACTACTTGAAAAAGATAATTACTTAAGAGTGTATAAATAAAGATTAATGGTTTTAAAAGTTTTAAGGGTTTTACATTGTCTACAAAGCAATAAACTCTAGAAACAATGGTGGTAAACATCCTACCAATCAACAACTAGTGAGGTAGCGCGTCCGGACGCAAAAGATGTGAGAACCTGGGATTTTAAATGTGTTAGTGACAGCAAACCATTATCAAAAGTTGTTAGGATAGGACATGGAAAATAAGTATGCCATCAGTTATATAATCGGTATAATAAAAGTTGGAGATACAGATAAAGGATGGACTAGGGAAATACAGCATTTTTCGCCAAGAATAAGGCAGGAACATTGTACTTTTCAAACATAATCTCGGCTGTCCTGTCATATATGTGATAATCACCATCATTAGCAAATAACAGAGCAGAATGATAATACTGCTTAATCCTTCCTTCACACCTCTATCATAACCATAATGAATGACAGATTCTACAAATACTGCTAAGTGGAGTTAGTAATGAAAGAAGGAATATAAAGTATTGGATGTGGCAACAAAATCACCTTTCTCTCTGTTGCTGAATGTTGGTTGAGGGTTCTGCAAGTAGCATTGGATGCTCCTTAGGATCAACTAGTAGACATGTCCTAACATACATAATAACAAATTGATCGCCAAGAAACACATAATAACTCGAGAAGAAATAAAATTAACGTACACTGAATACCAAGTAATAGCTCTTCTCTTCACAATTACCTGAGAGCATGGTCCCATATACTATCAGCAATATCCCAGTCAACAACAACTCCATCCTTTAAAGGAGACAGTACCTAACGAAACAGAAGAACAAACAACAAAACTGTAATGTCTCACATTGAGATGAAATTAAGAGGAAAAAAAAAAGAAGACAAAAAATTTAGAAATAGAAAACCTCCATATGATCACGGCGAAATCCTAAGGACTGTGATCCCACAAATAGTTTGCGGTTTGGCTTAGGCTTGTCAGAATCCTTCGCATCGTTCTTAGCATCCTTCTCGTTATTGGCAGGCTCATCAACTTCCATTGTATCGACTGACCCCACAACCTTTATTAAAAAAGTTTAAGAGGGAAATTACAACACGAATGAAAGTTCAAAATTTGACACTTTAAACATATAAAGAAACAGAAACATTAGACACAGAGAGGGAGACTGACAGAAGGGAAAACCGCCTTAGGAGAATCCTCGCCGGCATAACCGGCCTTGCAAGTGTGAGAACCCAGGTCAATTACTATAGCTGATACTTCGTCTGTTGTTCACAGAAACACACGCAAGAATTGACTTTTTTAGGATTAAGAATTGAATTTGTACAAAAGGCATTGTGGAGATTTGTTCACTTACCACCTCCATACATCGTTGATAGCGAGTAAGATCGAAATGAGTGTATTAGGGTTTTAGGAGTGACCTCGGAAAGGTTATGGGTTTAGCTAAAATTTTGATTTGGTGAAAACAATTTGGATGACGAGAAAGGTGTACGGTAAAGGGGTCTCAGGCAACTATTCTAGGCTGTTAAAGACAGTAATCTGTCTGGTGAACTAAGCTACTGTCCACTGCCGAAGTCTCGTGAGGATTGGACTAAACCCTTCCAGGGTTGGGTTAAGGTTAATTCAGTTGGTGCCATTAAATTCGGGTCTCACAAGGTCTACATTGGCAGTTTAATTCGAGATTGTAATGGAACCTGGTAGGGGGGGTTTCAATAAAGTTTTGGTAGGGGTTTGCCCTTAGAAACGAAACTTTTGGGGGTGTATTTCGGCCTTACTTTGGCCTGGAAGAAGAGGTATCGTAAGGTCATTGTCGACGTTGACTCCCTTGAAATTATTAATATACTCTCTGACCCTCACTTTGTGCTTACTGACAGGTATACAGGAGCTTCTCCACCAGTCTTGGGAGATTCTTCTCTAGCATGTCTGCCATGAAAGAAACCAATGTGCGGACAGATTGGCAAATCTTGCAGTAATCCTTCGCCCGAGCCTCTATACTCTTTCGGAGCCGCCAGTTGGTATTCAGGCGCTGCTCCACAAAGATGCGGACAGCATGCTGTATTCCAGAGTTTAAGTTTTTGTTTTTTCCTTGTTAAACAAAAAACAATACTTTTAAATTTTATTTGTCTTGAGGTGGTTGTAATACTTTGCCCAACATGAACAAGTACAAGATTAAAAAGATTGTGGCTTTTTATAGGTAATATTTGAACTCTCTTATGCTTTAACAAATCTTTTATTAGAAATTTTATGAAGATCATGATTCATATTTGTTCGTTTTAATGTCTGCTTTTACAACCATGCTCTATTTAGTGGAATAAAAAATAGTAAAATAGAAATTATCTTTTGGAGAAAAGGAAGAGTGATCAATAGTAACATTATTAAAAATTCATATATTTATTTAATATTATTGGTCATTCCAAGCTTGCCCAAGTTATGTAAATCATTCCAAGCTTTAACAAGTTATCTCCTATGGATTGCTCTTCTTTTAATTGCTTAAACTTTGTAATTGTCTAGATCTTATAGTTAGATTTCCCTTAAATCCCAAACGTATTGGTTGGAATGTTAACTATTTGGATGAGCTTATATCAATAAAGCTTTTGTCAGTAGAACTTTTATAATAAATCAGTTGATTGTTTAGTTGTCATTTAAAAAAATCTTTTTTGAAAGAGTTTCATAAAATAGACTGTTTAGCAACATAAAAATAAAAATCACTTTTAATTTTAACAATATTTTATTTTATAATAAAAATTATTTATGCATATAAAAATTATTTAAAATATATTAAACAATATACAAAGTACAATATATTAATTATTATATATTTTTAAACCATATAAAGTATAAATAAAAATATATCTAACCAAATCTTTTATATGAATTATAATATAAATAAAACTAATATTAAAAATAAATATTAAAATATATATATATATATAAGTCAAATAATATTATATAAACCTCAAAATAAACGTGAAGATGTGTTTTTGGATATAGTAGAAATTATGTGTAAAGCATAAAGGTAAATAGGACTAAAAATATGCTCATTAATTGATCTGAAAAATCTACCTGAAAAAGTATTTTTTTTAAAGCTCTAAATTTGAGCTTATCAAAAAGCTGTAATTTAGCTTCCAAAAAGGACATTTCTATGAAAAAAATTACTTTTGGATTTTATAGTCAAACACTCAGTTTTCTTAAAAATAACTTTTGCAGTGAAAAAAAGTACTTATTCACCCTCTAAAAGTTAAACCAAACAAGCACTAAATTTACTTTAGATAGTGTCTATGGGGTTACTAGGCTCATTTAGTATAGTACTTAATGTTTGACTATCCATTTATGTTACTTAGACATTAAATCTAAGAACAATGCATTGTCAAATTTATTATATTAATAATAGGAAGTAAATTGTTTCTATAATTTGTTGGACCAATGGTGATTGACAAATTAAATCCTTCTATATTTTGATAATAATAAAATGTATAAAATTTATTAAGAAATAATTTCAGGTATTTTTGGATTGATATTCAATTAAAGGATTAATACAAACCAAGTTTGGCATATCAAGAGATTATGTAAGATCATGGATGAAGAGTTCAAACTAGTATCTCAACAAACAAAGCTTGAACATTATGTAAAATCTGTCATGAGATCCAACACTAGTCAACTATAATGTGGCAAGTCCACTAATAATATTAGATATGTCAGATGGGGTATGAAACAAGTCGACCAACATGTAACAAGTCGACTATTAATCAGTTGGATAGGTGCGCTAGTCGACTATCATCACACTAGTCGACTATTCGAAGAGCGGAGATGAAACTCGCATAAAAAATGTTGGTACTAGTCGACTATTCTTTGAAGACAAAGCTGACTATAATGTACTAGTCGACTATAACATCTCGACTAGTCGATTATCAGGTGTAGCTGAACAAAATCTGTCCGAATCAATCACAAATGGAAAGGAAATCATGTTACAACAGCTATATACAACGGCTAGTAGATTTCTCCAACGTCTATAATCATCTCAAAGTCTGCAAATAAATATGAGAAGAGAAGATGATCGTGACAACTATCCAAAAAGCAAAAGCATACAACTATTGTTACAAATTTGCTATCATTCTGCTATTAGCTTGTTCAAAATTTGTACTGAGCATTATTACTTCTTCTTTATCATTGTTGTTATTGTGAGTTGAGTGATTGGTGGAAAATCACTTGTGAGGTAAGATTTGTGCCGAAAAACAGATCGGTTGTGAGGTGTAGCTTGAGCCGGAAGTCAAGTTGTATTGAAAAGTTCACGCTGAAGTAAAAAGTGTGTAGTAAAGTGCTTTGACAAAATCCTAAGTGGGAGCTTAGGTAGAGGACGTAGGTCTTAGCACCGAACCTCTATAAAAACAGTGTTTGTCTCTCTTCCCTACTCTTTGCATTTAACTTTATTAAATTGTTTTGTGTGTATTAACTTCTGATTTTTGTAGAACTTTACGAAAAAAGTTTCACCGATCTATTCAACCCCCCTCTAGATCTTTTTCAGATATAAGAATGGGTAGATCCAGGATCAATCAAAGTATCAATTTCAAAGTTAGAGAGAGAAACAATACTAGCAATGACCTCAGGTGCATCTAGTTCTTTGTGAGCCTTCATAAGATAGGCTTGAGGTGTATCAGAAGATATAGTAGGTCGGTCAACAATTTATGAGGTAGTACTCAGGTTAGGCCTAAACTGGCTAGATCCTTTATGACCCCTACCACATCCTCTATTTCCTGTAAGTGCATTAAAAGCTTCTCTGCTAGTTTATGGTGATTGAGACTGATTCACAAGACAATTTACAATAAAATGGTCAGTTCTACCATATCAAAAGCATGCACCTGTAGTCCTCCTATAAGTACCCTAATGATATCTGGAGCAATGAGGGCACTTGGTGCACCAAAACCTTTGCCCATAAAGGAGCCCTTACTAGAATCAGTTGATGAGAGAAAGCCTTGTCACCTTCCTCTAGCTGTAGATCTTTAGATGGATTCCTATGTAGTGGAAGCACCTTCATGACTTCTCTTACTTGAGGATTGACCTCCTTTAGATCGCTGAGCTTTCTCTTACTTAACTATCTCGTACTTTTTTATTTTGATAGCAACTTGAATAAGTTGATGATAATTCACTTGCTGCAGAAGAGTGAATGCTGCAATATGCTCTTTAATTGAGTCATTCAAGCCATCTTCAAATTGACAACGCCAGAAATCCTGAGTAAACATAGGTTTAGTGCATATTTGTTGATTCGACTAAATTCTCTTTCATACTTAGCAACAAAAAGATTCAGGCTCAAGAACTATTTCACCCTCTCATTTTTATAGGCAGTCACAACATATTTTTCTTTAAACTCCTAGGAAAAGAAATCTCAGGTCAGAGGTTCAGGCAGTTGGGGAAATTTTCACCATTCATAGGCCGCTCCTTAAAGAAGGGAGATAACACAGTACACCATTTGTTCAGATGGGCATCTAATTTCATCCAACACTCTTTTCACCTTTTCTAATCAGAACTCAACTTTTTTATATTCATCCAAAGATGTACCAGTGAATTATTCCGCTCCATGCTTTCGCAACAGTTCAATGGGAGCCTTGGGTGCAGTTATTTAGTGTAGTAGTGTCATCATATAATGTGACAATTTTAATAAAGCTTCCCCCTGAGCTAGAGGTAGAGGAGGAGGTGGTGCATCATTTTCAGTTCACGCAGGATTATTACTTTTAGCAACCTTATCAACAACCTAATGAGATCTTTCTATACTTGAATCTAGAACCAAAACATGGGACGAACCGCTTTAGGCCAAACACAAACTCTTATACGCATGTATATGAAATATTTAAGCTCTGGTTAGGCCAGAATCGCCTAAACCATGCTTTGATACCACCAAATTGTGACACTCTAATATCCCCTAGGAGGATATACGGATGCACCTAAAATAGACCTAGATAATCCAACAATTCCCAAAGATAAGACAAACATACATCATAATTCATATAGTTACCTATGTTAACATACTTGCTCACATAATTCAAAGTGATTTAAACAAGTCACAAATTACACATATCATAATATTACATTGAAAATCTCATCATAAGTTAGGCTATTACAGGCTATTTAATCTTCATAAGTCTTACAGGCATTTACTACAAAATTCCTTTTTAATATATATGATTACAACATAATGATTATATGCAAAATCTTCCAAAATGTGACACATCCTTCTTAGGCCATTGCGGTTATCCTAACCTTAACCTTGTTTATTATGACCTACATAGAGGAAAAATCACCTTGCTAAGCATATAACTTAGTGGGGAATAATGCTGCAAGATGGAAATTACTCACAGCAGTTGCCTAACATTCATATGCAAATGATTCATGACATTTAAGTGATGGAAAATACATTATAAAATAAAAGTCATAAAATATATTAATACACATAACAATATTTGAATATGAAATTATGAGATTATTCAAAATTCAATTTTACATTAGAACATAATAAATATCAGAACATATGCAAAATTACTTGCTAATTTTTCAGATATGGGTAACAAGAATAGAACATAAGATACCTATGATTGATATCTACAGAAGAGGCAATAACCTCTAAAACAGAAGAAACGTAAGTCTCTAAAATAGAAGTCATCGTAGCATCTCAGAACAGAAACAATTGCAGACCCTTCTAGGCATGTCTATTTACCCTCAACTAAGACTTGACAGGTTAAAACTAATCATCAAAGAATTATAATTACATTTTAGAATCACATTATAGAGTAACAAATTCATAACATGCAAACTCATTCCCTTTTTTCTTGCATTATAATTTGAAAATAGTTATCATGCCTAATTTTATTTAATATGCTTTATGATGATATTCCTTTTCAATAATACATAAATGAAATCATTAAGGTATGTACAAAGTACACGCATGATGAGTCTCATATTAACCTTGTAAATGGCTTTGCTAAGTTTCATTGACATCTAAAAAGGTTTGGATGAAGTTCAGTAGCATTTGGGTGAGGAAAATCCATGTTTGGGTTAAAATGGGTGATGCACGGTTATGCCCCTTTCATGCGCAACCATGCATGGCCAATTTCCAGCTTTTCTTGGAACATATTTTTTGATCTGTTTTGTATGGTTAGTTTGACCTAGAAACTGGGGTTTTTAGGCCAAATGATATTTTAGAAAAATATTCCTCTGTGACTTAATTTTTTAATGAAATAAATTTCATATAATTTGGTTAATTATTAGTGGAGTTATATGAAAAACACTATAGGCTATTCCAAAATAGAAACAATAGCTAGAACTCAACTTCAAGCCAAAATTCAAAAATCTTAGAGACAAAATCAAGTTGTGGTTCCTTCATGAAAGTTTTAGACCTATGTCTCTAGTTTAAATTAGAATTATCCTATTTGGAGGTCTAAAGGCCAATATATGGCAAAATTATAAAAGTATGTTCAGTAGAACCTATCCATCTAGCAAGGTACACATCCCAATTCAACTAACTTCGGTCTTATCATAAAAGAGCAACGTAAAAACACATCCACTTTAACCAAAAACGTCCAATTTGCTTATGGAAAACTTCTTTTGTTAATTTCCCTCACATCATGCTCGTAAACTTAAGCAATCATATCTAAAATTCCCATACCTATTGAAGGAGTGGTCAAAACCCTTTTTCTTCACTCCATTTGTTTCCCTTTGCCTTTGCCTTTGGTCTCCTCCTCCTCTACACATAATACACCCATTCAAAACTCATTTTCAATAATTACATACGTATAACAAAACCCTAGATGAAGAGAAAACCACTAACTTTTACCTTGATTTCTACCTAATATTAGCTTGATTCCTTACATGCAAAATGGTGTGATGAAGAAGATGGAATGGAGAGAAAATGAGAAGAAGCAAATTTAGCATTCAAAACCCTAAAT
>JAOSBK010000009.1:5644163-5658537 GCA_027568895.1 Erythroxylum shatona | reverse complement strand
TTATGAATGGGATTGATTGCGTTTGGATTCCGGACAGGAGGTCCGATGATATTGATTGATTGAGAATTATTGAAGTGTTATAGATATATGAATGTGTTTGTTGTGTTGGGATTCTGGATAGGAGGTCCGATGATACTGATGTTTGAGCTAAAATATTGAAGTGCCTTTTTTGTATGAATTGCGAATTTCTGGATATGTGTATTAAGAGTCTATTGGCAAAAAGAAAGGAATAATAAGTTTTTTGTAAATTGATGGTTATGATTTGAATATAAAGAATCAAGTAAATTGAGATTTTTGATTGAGGATGAATTTCCAAAGGAAAAATTAGATTGCTTTGTATGAGATTGAATAAAATGAAAAAGAAAAAGAAAAAAATTTATACTGGATTTGATTGGCTTAGATTAAATGTCTTGTGGGTTTCCAACGCGACGCTTTTCTAAAATATTTGTTCACGGATGTCGGAGTTAAGTTTTTGGTCTTAAGCGAGTTGTTTTTTTTTTTTGTAAATCTGTTCCTTTGATTTCCGCTTTGGATTTGTTTTCGCTTATGGTTTTCGAACCATTCGATTTCGCTTTCGAATCTTTCGCCTTTTGATCCGATTTGTTTTCTTTGACTATTCGGATTCTTTCGTTTTATGATCCGTTCTTTTGTTTCGCTTTCGCTTTCCGCCACTTTGCTTTCCATTTTTCGTGTTTTTTCGATTGGAGTTCGGTTCCGAAATCGGGTCTCAACAAAAACTTTCATCTTAATCTCGTAGATTTGTGCAACATCATTAACCTTGGAATATGTGTGTTGAGTAGCTTCCCAAAACTCCTTGGCAGTTCAGAGGAACATACATGTGTCATTAATCTCTGGCAACATCGAGTTCCGTAACCAGGACATTACCATGGAGTCTTGTTCATCTCATGCCACAAATTTGGGATCATCCTGTGAAGGACTTGTGCTCCATTAAATGGCTCAATTTTTCTCTTCCCTTTAGGAATGTGCAGACCAATTGTGACCACTTCAAATAATTATTCTCATTCAATCGGTATGCAGTTTGGATGTTTTGCAAATCCTCGGTTATAACAGTAGCAGTATTCTCGAATGTAAGGTTGATGATTTCAGTAGAACTTCTAGGTGATTCCGACGTGATTGATTAAGACTAAGGATAAGAACAGGAAAAAGGAACAGGAAAATATGATAAAGAAGGCTAGGACAATGAGAGGAACAGTGAAGATGGATCTCGATTGGTATGACTAGAAAAAAAAAAATCAGAGTTTTAGTAGGAAAGTGCTACAGCTCTGATACTATATCAAATTTAGCAGAGAAGAATAAATTTCTTTTTCATATATCTTAGGTTACAGTCTTAGTTTATTTATACAATTGTCTATCCTAAATATGGTAACAAACTTTCTAAAGATTAGGAAAATCTGTAACTTATTCTAATTCCCAAAAATCAGGTATTTATATGACCTCTATAGCTATACAATCTTTCCAAATAATACTTCATAATCCGACAAGAAACCCTGGGAATAACCTCTTTGATCCAAACCAAATTGTGCAAGGTTATTTTGTGAGAATGGATCCTTAAGAGCAGATCCCTGCAAGAAGCATTTGAGAATTGCCCTAATGAGTCGGATCCATATACGGTGTCTTCAGAGTTGTAAGCATTAGGATATTATGGACTTACTCGTTCGAAATTGATAACATAAGATTAATGAAATGGGCAAATGCTTTACTTTGAACTTCTTTTTCTGCACAAGAAAGATCTGCAAGGATTAACACTCAAACAAAACCCTACAGTTGGCCAGAGCACAAACTTCTGAGAAGCAATTCTAATTTAATGAGCTTGAGTTACACACTTTGCTTTTTGTATTAAGATAAATCCTGAATATGCTACCACAAAATCAACAGAATGTGTCACTGAAACTACAGCAGTAGCTTTAGTTAGCCATTTACACGTGCCTAGGAAACCAAACCATCTTGTATCTAATCATAACCAAATCCTACAGGGTATTATACAAATTTCTGATCAGATAACTAAGCAACTCGTAGATTCAATAAACCAGTCCCAACAATACACGAAACAAGGGCCCAATTGCAGTAGTAGGATAACTGGTCTCGCAATCTTTTCTGTACACCAAAAGCAGATTCCTAACCGCAGACGTGGTCTGGGGCTCATCAGATCACTAAATTTGGGATCAGCGTCTACCCTATAATGCCAGATAGCTGCCAAAGTAAAGAAAAGGTAAAACATCAGTCAAATAGTAAAAAAAATATTATTTACGTCCTGCTAATATCCAAGATCAGGTAAAATGTCGGTCAAATAGAAAAAATTATTATTATTTCTTGCTAACATCAAATGCCGGGCCAGAAGAAAGCCACAGAGATACCTTAATTGACAACTGACAGCATAAACAAGTCACTACTGTGGCAATTTATCAGAAGTAGTACGCTTATCAAAGAACAAACAAGTAAATAACTTGAAAATAATTCACAAAGTATGCCTGTGTAATGTTTTATGGAATAGGCAGCTACGTGACACTAAAAGACGCAATGTTTAGTTAGTCCCTATGTGAAGTACAAACTATGAGGATAACAAATATAACAGAAAATAAAATGCCAGAAGGGCAGCAGTTAACTGAAAAACAATGTTTAGAAAGCAAAAATGCTTAAATAACCAAAACCATCCGCAAATTACCCAGCTTGCGTGTGATTCAGGCCATTACAAGGCAACTCAAATGAGCCATTTCCATTTAGCTCATGCTTGAATTATAGCCTACAGTTCTAAAAATTATAACATATAAAAATTGCATTTTAATCGATGTGATCCTTCAGTGATTTTGATAGGAGATTTATACAATCAGTAGTCCGCAAACATACATCAAGAGAAGATTTTGTTGTTAATGCTCTCACCAATCACCACTCCAAAACAGTGCATAAGACTTCACTTTATTTAGTTAGTTGGCATTAACAGAAGTGGAGAAAGGACTAGGGACATGACATGGAAGTGTCTATACTACACATCAAGTTCCGACCCATGTTACAGCTTTTTCATGGTCTTTGTTCTGTAGAAGTCATAAAAACACCATGAACTTCCTAAAAGTAACATGTATATTGTTTTGTTAGTTATTAGGCAGGGGTGTTACCTCAAGCCAGTACCTTGCACTCCCCTCCAACAAAAAACGAAACTAACCACAAGTCCCATTACAATGGCATCCAACCCAAACTTTTGGCATATGATGTATTTATAAATAATTCATTCTTAATATATGATAAACAGCATTCTCTCAGCATCTCCCCTTTATTTTAAGAAAAACACACAGAAATAGTATTGAGGGAAAGAAGTATAAAGCCAAAAGAGACAGTTGCTCTTCCATAAAACTTTAAAACAACCTAGAAACAGACAAATGTGAGAACTTGAAATGAAATGTTTATATGTCTGATATGATCACATCTAAAATGAGATTAAATACCATTTGAAAGAAAATTAAGGATAAACACCAATTAATGACAAACAAGAGCCTAATGACTCCAGGTATGAAGCCACTGTCGAACCTTATTCAACAAGGTTTCAGGCCGTAACAACATTTGCACAGTAAACAAAGGTACAAACACTTAAATAAGAAGTGTGTAGTATTCGTTTGATGCTATACAATATTTAGCGGAGCATATTTTCTACATTTTACAATAGTTTTAGCCAGTTTTTATGTCACTTGGCAGCAGTATCATTGCAAGAGGTGAACATGCAAGAGATCTGCAGGAATGATAAACCAATCCCATAACAAATTTAGGCAATATCTTTTCTTTGTAGGAGCTTCTTTCTTTTACTTATACTCAAGTATAAGCAAGTCAATTCCCAAGTATCATAATGTAAATAGAACTGTCATTTACCACTATTAACCTTCAACAGCAGCAAACAACACATGCTTATGAGAACAACAACAACAATATATGAACACTGAAAATCCCAATTCCATCTTATAGTCTATATAAGCAATTAAAAGATCCACAGTCATAACCATACATCTGCTCAATTACAAGCTTCTCCAAACCTAGAAACTGCTATCATGTATATAGTTCTTCTGAATCCAAAGCGCTAGTCAAAATTCTATGTCCTAGACTATCTATTTGAGCATTAAATTAAAGTAGAAACACACAATCTTCACTATCTACTCACTAAATAGTCAATTCATGAGAGAAAGCGAATAATGCCTATACGATCAATCTCATGGTTGATACCTATCAATAAACAAAAAAACATTACAAACTATATACAAAACAAAAGTAGCTTCAGATCTTGGTAGCAAGCATAGCAAAATAGGTTTACCTGAACTACCGAAGCCCTTAGTTTAATTCCCTACGTCAGATCCAGATGCTGAGGAGCTATCACTATCAGTGTCTGCAAAAAGGGAATGCATAAACTTCCATGAATACCAACTTGTGAGACTAGTATAATATAACAACTAAATAAGCACACAAAATACCGCTTGAAGAAGATCCAGAATCACTGCTGGAGCTACTTGAACTACTAGACCTACTCCCATCATCTCCCTCTTTTCCATCTTGAACAGGGGATGAAGTTGAAACATTTCTTTCATCTACCAAAAAGTAAGAAAACTGTCAAATGAAAATTGAACCGAATATCAGAAGTTCCATTGGATCACATAACCGAGTCAATTTCACCTGTTTTGTTTTGTTTTGCAGTATCTGCAACAACTGCTGCCAAAGTCTACAAAGAAACAAGAACATAAAGAAAAAACATTTAGCCACTGTGCCTTCCTAAAATAATTGAAGACTAAGATAATATGGTAACTTTACCTTCTCCTGGACATTCCGTGCAGCCTCAGCTCTGGCTTGCATCGCAAGTTCTGCTTTCCTCTTTTTCTTGCTAAGACTCTTTTTATAGTTGGTTACAAACCTGTCTAGCTCCCAAAGAGTCTCTGCATCGACACTGTCAATATCTACCTCAATCTCATCATCATGTTGGAAAAGTGCTGAATTTCTCTTTTTAATTATCTGTACAATATTGTCCAACTTCTCAGAAGGTAAGCTCTGGAGGTTTGTGCTAAGCTTTTGTTTCTCCTCATAAGTCATGTCCCTTTTATTTGGATCTTTGGCTTTAGGCTTCTTCGGCGCAGGGATTCTTCCTGAAGGAGTAGTACTAATGACTCTAGATCTAATGTCAAAATGTGGATATGTCATTGATTCTGATCTGTCCAAAATCCTTCTCATATCAAGAGGTGGAAGAGGCAATGGAGGGGCCTTTCTTGATGTTGGTGTGGGAAAGCCCATGTCATAACTAAGAGCAAACCTCATCTCACGATCATAATCTGCCTTTATTGTAAGCCATTTGTCTTCAAATATATTCAGCAACTGCTCTGCCATTATATGAACATCTTGCCCTTTGGGATTATAGGTCAAAGCATTGTGAAAAGTAAGTCTGACATCCTCTGCAAACTCTTCAGGCGACTTGTACCAATTCTTGGTCAGCTTTGATTTTACTGTTCCCAAATCCATAGGATGTGTGATAATGGAAAAGTAATCATGCAAACCAAGAGCTTTCACATCAACTGGAGAATTAAACACCCAACCATGCTTATGCTTCATCAACTTTTCAAGCAAAGAAGAACAACTCTTGAAAATTTTAGTACCAGGTCCAAACCCATGACCCAGATCTCCTCTCCCTT
This sequence comes from Erythroxylum shatona, assembly GCA_027568895.1. Classification (NCBI taxonomy): domain Eukaryota; kingdom Viridiplantae; phylum Streptophyta; class Magnoliopsida; order Malpighiales; family Erythroxylaceae; genus Erythroxylum; species Erythroxylum shatona. The sequence goes on along the minus strand of JAOSBK010000009.1, from coordinate 5,652,865 downwards.
GCTTTTTCCCATTCAACTTTGACTTTTTGTTACTCTCTGCCGGTGGAAACTTGTCTTTTGCCAATAAAAATTCAGAATTTCTATAGAACTGATTGGCTTTTGGAGTCCTCTTCTCTTTCTCCACATTCTCACCAATGCTCTGGCTCTCCAGCAAAGATATGCTAATTTGATTCAAAGGCCTAGACTGCCTAGGTGTAGGAGTAGGAATAGAAGTACTCTCACGAGGAACAACCACAGAACCAACATCCGAAGTAACCCTCTTCAGCCCATTACTTACCCCATCATTTATCAATATCTTTGGATTACTAAAACCACCAACACCAAGTTGAACTTCTTTAGCCTCAATCCTTTTTACCAAACTCCTAACCACATCAAGTTCACTCTCCAACTTCCTTCTCAGCTCTCTCATTTCCTGTTTTGACTTTGACGCCAAATTTATCTTCACCCTGTCATCTGATACTTCCTCAGCTGGCCCGTCACTGAAGGGAGCATCTCGAGCATTTGGCACTTCTACAACTGGCTGTCTATTCAAACTTGAAGAATCATCAGGAGTCGCATCCAGTACTGAAGTAGGCGGTTGCTGCGTTAAATTCACATTGTCCACACTTGAGGGCTGCAATTCTGGATTTTGAATTGAGGTTTCCTCAACAATTTTCTGGTTGTTGTTATCAACATCAGCACCATGGTTGCTGTGGTCATTATCCTGGACGCCACCTTCAGACGTGAGCAAAGTAGCAGTGGTGGCAGTTGCTGCAGTATTGTTAGTGTTGGTGGTCGGGGTTGCTAAGCTTTGGATGTCCTCCTTATTGACGTCGCTGTAATTGGTAGCATCAGCACCGGTCGTGGTGGTGGTGGTGGTGGCGACGGCGGCGGCAGTGTTGAGGGAGGTTAAGTTGGTAAGGTTCTTTTTAAAGGCCTTTCTGGTATAAACCTTGTTCTCACTGTATCTCTGCTTCTCCCTTGCTCCTTCACTTCCTCCTCCCTCTCCTACTACACTCCCCGAAGCCATACATGTAAGTACCCCCAAAACCCTAATTTCTTCACCGGCAAATCTGACTCAAATTACTAGGCTCAAACTAGGGTTTTCCCCACCCAAAACCCCAATTTTGCCCCCGACAAACCCAAATCAATCACAACTCTAACCCACCAGACGACAATAAACAAAGAAGCTTATTCGATCTAATCTCACCTGTAAAAGACAAATACAAGTACACACTTTACTCGCTCTCTACCACTAGCAGATTCATATATGACGATAGATTGATGTACAGAAGAAGCTTGAAGAAGCAAAATTTGGTACTATGAAAAGAGATTGAGATTGAGACCCGATTAGGGCTTGGAGGCCGTTACCTTATTTACGATTCGAGCAGATCTTCTCGTATCGTTTCGCTCTCTCTGGGAAAAAAAAAAAAAAAAACCCTACTTCTCTCTCTATATCCTTATCTCACAGGTGTACGGTTGATATGCGTTCGTTGTGGTGGGGAAGTATGATGTGGGCAGCGTAGACTGACGCGCACTTGAATGCACGTTGTGAACACTGGCGTTAAAGAGCGGAAGCGCGTGGCGGGGACGGGAGTGTTGGGGCGTGGAAAATCAAAGAGTATTGGTTCAGCTTATTTATATATTAGTCATTTAAAAGCAAACTAAACCCAGCTATTTGCCACTATTCATCCACTGATGTTGCTAATACTACTCTTTAAGATCCTTTTTATCATTTGGTCCCAACACCCCATATACTACTCTTACCTTGGACTCACTATCATCAATACCAAGCACATAATCCATACACCCATACCTTATTCACTATCAGCAATGCAACACTGATCTTTTATCCTTTGATAATATTTGCTACTCATCGTATATATTAGTTAGCTCACAGAACTAATCCTCCTATCCTATGCAACCCTATATTTGCATAAAGGGTGCTATAAGAACAGCATATATCTTCATGTAAACAACCCACATTACTCTTGAAAACCGCCAAGCTTCAGCTTCCCCGAAGGGTGTCTTCGCCCCTAAATGGTTCAGACACCAATTGCATCACTTTATACTTCTAGCCTTCAGGGTCTTTACAACCAAGACAATGTACAGAAGCATCAAACTAGTACCTTCTAACTTTAAATAACAGGATAGACAATCACCATTCAAGAGTAACTATGTGCACGCCCAACCACTTGGTAATAGATTGACTTTTGGCATCCCCATTACTTGACAACGATCCAACACGAAAGTACTCCATACAAGGTTTTCATTCTTTAACTTTGTGTCCCACAAACCAAGGCCTGTCTGCGAGTGCCTTGCCTTCTCAAGTGCTCAGGTATTAGCCTATTAATTAGTTCAGGAGAAGCACCGGCTAGCTGCAAAATGATATAAATAAGAAGTGAATTAACTAACAATAATTGCAACATTGAAGAAGAAAGAAAATAGACCAGTGTCCATCCAATACCCACAACCTTCATCCAGGAAAGAAAGCATCATAGATGTCATTGCCAATTCTTATCAAAAGTTACCCAAATGCAATCCTTCATATTGGTGGAGTTGACGAGAAGTAGGGTATTCATTAAAAAAGCAGAAAAATAAGGATATGGCCAGACACATAGTTAGGTAACGTAGGAATCTCCCGAAAAACATATTTACAGGCTGTCACCTAAGCAACAATTGTTAGCAGCAGAATTATGGCCAATCTCACAAAAGGAGGACCAATAGTTAGCAGCAGTATGATGCCTAACTTCATCTAAGCATTCTTACGAAGAGGACCAATGATTAGCACCGGTATTCTACCCAATCAGGCATGCTACAAAGATGAACGAACAGGACCCAAGCCAGTATGGATGACTCCAGAAAATTAAATTGAGGAAGCTTGAACAGAGCAACAAACCATGTGGAGTGATTCACAAATGTTACCAAAGCAGCAAACTCTGGAGGCTGCGATATAGAAAGTCAAGTGTTTTCTGCTGCAAGTGTGGCGGCTGGAAAGGAAATGGTGAGGTTCTGACCTCGTGACCAGTTCAACCAAGGTTATAGCTATTTGATAGCGGTCAATCATAACTCCAATATGTAGATTAGTTAACATTCAGTAGTTACAGAAGACATGCCCACTAATTCTAGCTCAAATCAGATGATTGAGTCCAGTAACTCAAGGCGTAAGGTAAGCATTTATAATTAAATATTTTGTAGTTCAGCAAAGGACTTAGGACATAGATGAGATAGTCATGTGAACACAAAATCTTTTAATTCCATATCTTAGTTCAAGTATGAACAGTTGAGAAATAATTTAATCTTGTCATACTTCCTCTTTAAAGTCGAAAAGATGGGGCATTGATTTGCCATTTGGAAGGCGGGCATTGGGTTCACGAAGCTCATCAAAGAAAGGATGTGCACATGCTTCTAGCTGCAATAACAAGGAAAGAAAATATCCGTCAAGATAAAGTTCATTAACATCAAGTGAAAATATGAAACCTCAGAACGTATCCAAGGAGTAGTTGCAGTCTCAACCCAACAGAAGATGCCATGCCAAATAAGTTCTGATCCAATGCTCACTGAACAGTAAATGATGAAGCATTGCATTTTACAAGTACTACTTCGATGAATCTCCAATAAAATATGAAACCTCAGAACGTAGCCAAGGAGTAGTTGCAGTCTCAACCCAACAGAAGATGGCATGCCAAATAAGTTTTGATCCAGTGCTCACTGAATAGTAATTGATGAAGCATTGCATTTTACAAGTACTTCATCTTCGATGAATCTCCAAGAAAAGGAAACAAACTCACCGCAGTGCAGCGAAGACTAGGTGAATACTGAAGAAGCCGTGAAGCAAGATCAATTGCTTCAGGAGGCATCCATTTCTGAAAAACCTGGACCAATGATAATTACAGTTGATTTACTACATGCTTACTCCGAAACAATTACCATATGTGTCAAATGAAAAATAAACAGAAAATTCAGATTTAATAACTTTCTGCATGCACAGAGATAGCCACAGCAGCAACACAGTGATCCAAGAAGAGTGGTCAATGTATGTATGTGTACTAATGCACACTCAGTTTAGCATGTGAAGAACTAGGCTTGTGTTTCTAACATTGCTTTAAATATCTTAGCTTTTGCAACATCCAAATTTTAATGCCCCCCATAAGCACACAAACCATACATTTGCAGAATAGATAAATGCACACTCATGTACTTCGGAGGACTTCATATCTTCACCATACTTGCAAAAAAAAAAACATTCCTAATTCAACTATTTGCAAAGAGTTTTTTTTTTCTGTTCTTGTCAGATAATCTAAGTTCTTGTTAACTATAGACAGTTTAAGCTATGAGTTGAGACTTGTTCATCATCATGCTTATATTAACCACTAGTAAAATATTATTTCAAACAAAAACTATTAGGGTGGCAACAATATTTTTCTGTCACTGACTCATTGTGCATTATCAGGAATATGACTGAAGCCATTTGAAATCATAGGCCTGGCATATTACATACCTTATGCCAAGGATGTGCTTTAATCTGGGGAAACCTAAAATCTGTATAATTGGGATTCATACACCGAATTTCTTCTCGAGTTGGAGTACCAAGAACCTACAAGAGAGCGGCTAAGGATGCTTTTGTGACCTGTAAGGTTCTTTGAACCTTAGTATTTCCAGCAAAAGATGTATTATGACTTCACCTTGATGATCTCAACAAGTTGTTCCACTGCATTTTCTCCTGGAAACAATGGCTGAAAGAAAGGCATAGTTTCTAATAAGTAAAGTGACTGTAGCACAAAAATACTATAGAGCATGAAATGAAGAAAGGAGGAGAAAGGGCTAACCGGATAGCTTTTTATAGTGCAGTAAAATAAATTGCCATAAAGTCACAAACCTGGCCTAAGAGAAGCTCAGCTAGAACACAACCAGCTGACCAAATATCAATTGATGTCGAATACTCTGATGCACCAAATATCAACTCGGGGGCTCGATAATAGCGAGAGCATATGTATGATATGTTTGCTTCACCCTTGACCTAATAGCAAAGAAAAAATGTGAGAAAGATGAATAACATAACAATTTAATTAGGGAAATAAATATTTTAAATTTGTCCATATCCCTGACAGTTAGAACATTTCTATTTCCCCATTCAGGTTCTCAACATTTCTATTTCCCCATTCAGGTTCTCATGCATCAAGTATCCATGTTGTGGTTTGGACTGATTAGTTTCTCCATTATAGCCAATGTAAACTGCCAAATTGTATCCTTCAAAATGGTATAACTCTTCTGAGTACCAACGTTAACCATAAATGAGGAAATGAGCCAACGAACTTAAATGTTACAGAAACACCAGATGCATCCTCAAAACAAGGAAAAAAGAAAGGGAATTAAGCCACTTAAATTCTTAAATGTAACCAAAAAAAAATCAGATGCATCTTTTCAAGATACTGCATTTAGAGGTAAGAGGAACAAGGAAAGTTCATCAAGGTATACAATCACCAAGAAAGTTTGTATATAACTTGCCATAAAACATATTGGAAAAACAGGTTTACAAAATACAAAGTATATCAACAATAAGAGTACAGAAGTATCAAGTACCTTCAGACTCAGTTTAACATTTTTCAATTGCTTCTTCAGAATCTATATGCTACTAAACAAATACTTTTCCACTTGAAACTATTAAAGAAAACGTAATAGCTCATGACAAATTTATGCGTAAGAAACATACTAGAGCAGATAAAGCTCCAAACAAATTAAACAAATTACCTAAAAGGCAAGAAATTTAAGAGTTTTAGTCAATTGTCCAAGTCAGATATCACATACCATTCTTACTTTTGCATTAATTTAGGTTACTATTGTAATAAATTAAAAGAGGCAGAGTTAACAAATGGAAATGCTTACCAGAACTTTAGCACTTCCAAAATCACAGAGCTTCACTTGGTGGGTAAAAGGATCAACCTGTATAACGTTACTAGGTTAAGATAACCAGTCAACTAACTAATAGGAAAGCGAGAAGAGAAGGCAGTGAGGAAGTGTAACAGAGAAACGCATACTAGAAGATTTTGTGGCTTCACGTCCCTGTGGCAAACTCTAGGAACTGTATGGATATACGCCAGACTTCTAAAGATCTGAAATGTGTTTTATTTCAAGACCCAAATCACAAGAAGGAATGGTTTTAAAATAAAATACAGCCACAGATAAACAAAGGTCCATACTTGGTAGGTGTAGAGCTTCACATATATAAAGGGCATCCTCTGGTTCATAGTGCTATAATGCTTCAAAACACGGTACAATGTCTCAGGGACAAATTCCATAACCAAATTCAGGAAAAGCTCATCGTTACTTGTTGTAGAGAAGAAACAATGTTTCAGGGAAACCACATTGGGGTGTTCCATCAAGCGCATTAACTGCAGCTCACGGTTTTTGTACCGCCTATCCTGTAAGACCTTCTTTATAGCTACAGTTTCTCCCGTTTCTAAGCATTTTGCCTGCAGAGGAGTTATTTCAGAGACTAAAAACAATAAGGAATGAGTTAACTGTTTTTGCTACTGTAGATACCTGGAAGACAATCCCAAATGATCCAGTACCTACAACACGCTCTGCCATGTAACTGACTGTCTGCAAGCAGCATTAGAAAGAACTAAATACAAAGTTGTAAATTTACGAAAAAAATTAAATAGTAAATTCATCAATAACTTAATTAAAGGCACGTTCATTGGTAGGTTCTTTTAGAAGAATAACTGGAAACAAAGTAATGGAAGAACTCCTATAGATCATAAGCCATCATAAGCATTTATTTAATCTTCTTAAAACAGAGCTCAAGTTGCACAAAAAATCATACATCAAATGATAAGTGTGTAGAAGAGACAAAGGGCAGCATTAAACCATAAAAAACAGATTAATATGAACAGGAAAGGACAAAAGTAGAAATGGAGAGCCTTATCAAGTCCCAACCTGTTTGGGTTCACCATTCTTCCCTCCAATGGTGGTCGAGATGATGTGGCCTGTAACTGCATCGTTTCCTGCAATGACTGCTGCTGTCATATCCTGCATTTCAAAATATAACATCAAACTACTGATGACGAGAAACCAGTTTTAAAAATACTGCTCAAGCTATCTAGATATAAATGAGTAGCACTTCCTAAATTTGTGCGAACAAAATACTTATGTCTGAATTAACACAAATCAGAACCTTATGAAAAGCTCCACTGTTTAACGACCAGAATTTTACCCATCTATTTGTTTGTTCATAGAAACAACCGCACAACCAATTTCTCTTCACCAATTAATCTGTATGACTGTGCCAACTCAATTAAAGAGCAAAAGATAATAACTATTCTTATAGACATAACTTGCCATTTAAGGTCACCATTCATCAACTAAAGTGGTGCTAAGGTGGTATCGAGCCAAAAAGGAGATCATAGGCAGCTAACTTGGATGTATAATACATTCTTTGCTTCTTAGACGAGGCAATCAATAGAAAGGAATTTTGAAGGTGACAGACAAACTAACATCTTAAACTTATGCCAATGAGAAGAGGAATGAATTTAGAGTAGAAAGAAAAAGGCGGGATGGTTCTGGATTGAAGAGAGACGAAGGAAAGGAGACCACAAGAAGGTTGAACCCTAAGGGAAACCAAAACTACATGTCAAGAAAGCATCAACAATATCACAACCATTTATATATCTGAAAGGAAGAGACTTGTGATATAAAGTCACCATTTCTTTTTCTTTTTTTCCTCTAAACCAAGCTACAGCTCATTCATAGACATAATTCTCCTAACTAACAAGAAAAGTAGCAAGCAAAGGAACTATAGCGTAAAAGAAAGTAAGAATCTTAGAAGGAGTCAAAAGGCTTTAGACATTAAATGTTTAGAGGGTTTTAACTTGAAAGCCAAACAAAATAGAGTAAAGGATTAAGTGCATGTCGCTCAATTAGTATTCTAGCCCTTAAAAATCATAGAAAACAACAATTCCAAGTAAGTGAGAAACGATTAAAGAATAGCGAAACTCAAAGAACAACAAAAGCAGCAAGCTGGGTGCTAAAAATCTAACGAATTAACGAGAAAAATGAAATTAAAGGATAAAAAATAGGTAAAATAAGGGGATCTGTGGGAAGAAATGGAGTAAATTGATCAAAGTTAAACTCACTTTAAACTAAGCAAGAAAGAGTGTGTGTATGTGTTTGTGTGTAAAATGGATGAAAACGTTTACCTTACCCGAGGAGTCCATATCACGGCGGCGATGGTGGAGCTGAGAATGTGCCCAGGGGACTGAGCCCATGTGCTTGCTTGCTCACTCCTCTCTTCACCTTCTCTTCTTTTTTCTTTGTTTTGTTTCCCTCACCTCTGTCTCTCGCTCTCTCTCTTATTATTCCTTCATTCTTTAAACATTTTAAAAAAAGATATATTGGTATTTAAACATTTTAAAAATTGTTCATTTCCTCGATAAGTACTTTTTCTAGAACGGTAGACTCTACATTTGTTATCTTTTAGATACATACTGAGGGGACGTTTGGTTTGAGCACGAAGTTGGGTATGGATATGGGTATAATAGTAGAAAGGAATGAGAATGGATATAAAAAATAAAAAATGATGTTTGGTTTGCAACTTAGGTTTTTGTATTAATACCAATAATGTTGTTTGGTTTCTTGCATTAATGGGAATGAAAGATAATATAATATCATTTTTTCATATCATATTTTCATATCATATTTATTATTATTATTACAAAATTTAT
>JAOSBK010000009.1:5621971-5638147 GCA_027568895.1 Erythroxylum shatona | reverse complement strand
GAATGCATGTACAATCATGTGCATGTGCAAAAATTTCAATTTATGTATATATGGAGGCCCTCTTATGCATGAACATGTCGAGACTAATTTATACACTCCTAACCCGTCCCAATTGACCAATTTACCCTTCCCATCGGTGATGGGATGTTACACTATTAACTTCAAATAGATTAAAAAGGTTGAATTTGAAAAATGGTGTCAGTAGCTATTAGAAATACTAATTTAATTAGGTAATTAAGAGTATTTGTGATTAAGTGTTTACTCTCCCATCAAAAGTTAGGTGACTTTTTAAATAAGCCTTTAATTGTTTAATTTAAAGTCAATTTTTTTGCTTTACTATCAACATTAGTCATACAAATGTTTGAAAGTTGAAGCATTACTCTTAGTATGTTGACTTCACACTTTCGGTTGAATTTTATAGATTGAGTTAAAATTTAAAGAATCGCGGAGTTGTATGGAATTGATTTATGACTTAATGCAACTTGAAAAATCTAGGAAATTGATGAACTTTGCCTTCAGAATCAAATTCTCAATATAGACCCCTATATGCATGATTTAAGATTTAAATATTGAGTTACTAAGCCAATATAGGTGCAACACAAACCTATGTTGGTAATAATTTTTATAAAAATTCTAACTTTTTGTGCTTTAAGGATTAGAGGGTGGTTTTAAGGAGCTAAACTAGATTGTTTTAGAACAAGAAAGGAGCAATTTTAGAGGAAAAAAAGTTTAGCTTGTTTTAGAACAAGAAAGGAGCAATTTTAGAGGAAAAAAAGAAGAAGAGGATTCTATCAAAATTCAACTAAATAACTACAAGATTTTAAGAATTCATGAGAATGACATCTTCTATCTTCTTTCCTTTCTTAATTGTTATTGGATTTCTTTATCTTGATATAAACTAAATTAGGATAGATCTAGATGGGAAGAATCATAGAACTATGTGTTTGGATTGATTCTTCGATTTAATAAAAGAATTAAGTTTTTTGTGAATTAGTCATGATTATATCTTATGTTGAGTTGAAATATGCTAGAATTTTGATTTAATTTTAGATTTTATATATGGAGATTGAGAATTCATATGTATGAAAATATCATAGTATAAATAATAAGAGTTACATAGAATCCTAAAGATAGGACCATATAAATCTTATGAGTCAGAGTCAAATCTATCAAATAAAATTCATTAAACAAGTTAATATGCACTTACAACTTTTTATTATAAAGATATTTCAATTAATCATTTTAAGGATATGGAATGTTGATTAATAATTTCTATGCTTATAAAGATTTATCAGTTTTAACTGCAAGTGTATGTTGTAGCTATAGCTAACATTGACAACTATAGGTCGATCCCGCAAGGATTTTAAGTACTTGTATTAATCCTTTTTCTATTATCTAATTGTCAAATCAGGTTGTGGATTTAGTTAAAAATTAAACAAAACAAAATAAAATAAGATTGACATAATAATGAAATTATGCAAAGGAAAATACTACGAAAAGTCAATATCAAGTAAATAGTACCTAGGTAATGAATCCCCCTAAGAATTCTTAAATATTAACCCTTTATCATGCAAATAAATTATTGATTATTGGACAGTGCAAATTTCTATCTTATATTAATATCTTTTTCAAGACTATTAACATCTAACCATCAATTGATTAACTAAAATCTCTTTCTAGTTAAACCCTAAGATTGCATTATTGAATAATGAATTTCACTATTAGGTTTGAACCTAATCTAAAGGATTTATGTCAACCCATCTCTAGGTTTGCATGAAATTCCTAATTATGGTAAATCTATTCACATAAAAGTATTTCTCAATCTCAATCATATGAAATCAAATAATATACTAATATTTCGGATATATTAGTTCAAGAATATAACCCATAATTGAATCATAATAAATCAATTAATAAAATTGCATTGCATTGAATTAAAGATTAAATCATATAGTCATCACAACCTAATGTTCATCGCACCTAAGCACTAATTAATTTAGTTCCTACACATAGAAAACAAACCAATAAAAAATATTTAGAAGAAAAAATAGAAATAAAATAAATCATATTCTAAACCCCTCTTTTGTCTCTAATGAATCTTCTTATAATTTGGATAAATGATGCTCTCTGTCAGATCTTGTGAAGTAATATTCATGTTTTCCTCATCCTCTATTTTTAATACCTTTTCTTTGTGTTTCTTATGACTTAACAAAGCTTAAAAACTTGCCACTCTCCTAATCTACCTCTAATAATGTCTTTTTATAGTAAAAAATAAGGTTTTTGGGATATATATGATCACTTTCACGGTTGTTTAAGTGACTGTATCTCTCCAAAAACACATAAATTCACTATTTTACATGGGCACAGAGACTTACATGGGCAGCACACACGACCAGAAACAATATTTTTGAATTTTCATGCGTTTACAGAACCTTACACGGTCACTGTACATGTCCATGTATCTCCAAGTTGTTTCAAATCTTCGTTTTATGCCACGATTTTATCTTAATTCTTCTCCTTTTGGTATAAAAAACAATTATCACCTACAAACATCCTTGAAACAAATTAAGTACCAACAATACCGTAAAAATATTAAATAATAAGTAAAACACATTAACTATAGGTAAATATAGTCAAATAATCATTTATCAAACATCTCCACACTTAAGCTTTTCCTTGTCCTCAAGCAAATCATAATCTAAATTATCAATCTTAGAAACATCCATCCCTTATTAACCTCAACCTGTCTGTCCACACTCTATATCATCATATTATATTAATCAAATTAATATATAACTATATTCAAGTTATCATAGAACCATCATTCATAAGTCAATATCAATAATAATCACATCGATAATCTTTTTGAAATCAAAAGTATAAATTTTCACATTCTTACCAAGGATTCACTCAATGCACTCAAAATGCTTAGGGTAAAAAGTGTAAGAACTCTTAAATCAATGTATAAAAGAATTATTAACTATCAGCTTGCAATAAAAAAAATATCTCCACCACTTATAAATAAATTAGAAACAAAAATCAGAAGGTCTTTAATAGGGTTGTCGAAGCCCTTAAAATTAAATATGATTCTCTAACTTCTGTAGTAATCATAGAATTAGGTCAAATCCCAAGAGAACTAAACACTAGTTTCTTAATTGTAATTAACAAAATAAAGTAGGAGTTTATGATTAATTAAGTAATTTACTAAAATTAACAAGAAATTAAAAGAAATCAATTGAATATAAAAGTGAGAAATTTAAGAGTGCTTAATTTTGATTCAAGGTAAAGATCTCATATAATTGTAACATTGATCATTGGTCTAAAAAGTATAATTTTTACAATTCAAGTAGTTAGTCTAAAACATATTAGGATGGCTCTAATAAGCCTCAAATTTTCCTAAATTAATTGGTTCAAATCCATCATTCAAGCCAAAAATTACCAACAACTTGTTAGGTTTGATAGCATTCTATATCAATTAATTGATAACAATAAGCTTAGTGAAAATACTAGACCCTAAATTAAATAATGGAGATAGCTACAACTATTCAACTTAGTTTTCTTATTTCTTGTAAGTTAACTATACAAATTCATAAATAACTTATTTGCTACTTGTACTAATCATTCATGACAATTTCTGATCATTAAATTAATGGATAGCTATAGGATAATCAATATCAAACTAAATGTTTAAATTAATTGTTGATGTGTGTCAAATGCACCACAAATAAATCTAACTCTGCACACTAAGATTTATAGCAGCGGTGAGTAGGATCGTATCCACATAAAGTGCTTGTGTAGCTTTTGCAATGAAAGAATTGGTGTTTAGGTTATGGGGGGATTCAACGAGAGCTGTTGAGAGATTCCATATTACTGAAAGCAAATTAAAGAAAACAATTAGAAGTGATACAAGTGATAGATGGATTTGGAATTTGATTCTCGATTTAATCTCAGCCTATACGCAATTAAACATAATTCATTTAGTTGTTATTTTCACACATCTCTTATAAACTATTAATTGTAGGTTAACTATAAGCACTGTTAATCTTAATTTTCTCTTAGGTCGTGTTTAATTAAAACAAGTTCTTTAACTAAGCCTAGCTATCGAATAACTTAGAACAAGCTCTCTAGATTTAATAGGACAACTGCATTATGAGTTAGGAAAACAAATCAATCAAGGCAATAACCACATAAACTCGAGTCATTTAACCAAGGTTATGTTATCTTTAATGATTCGACACCATTAGTTGCCACAAATGAATTGGAAACATAACATTTACATATTGTATTCATGATTCTAGCAATGGGTTTTCGTAAAAACAACCTAATGAACACATTCATATCACCTTTATACAAATACCCAAATCAATAAACATAGGATAACATAAACAATTCCTAAAGAGATAATGTTTCAACATTATACAATAAAGAAGTGCTCAATGTGATGTTTGGCTTCGATTTCACCTCCGAACCAAGTTGAGCAAGCTTAGCCCTCCATGGTTCTCCAAAGAGTGCATGTTCTGTCCCTTTTTTCTGCCAAAATCGATCCATCATTGTTTCACTGCCTAAAATGTCAATTTATAGTAAAAACTACGTTAATGGGCATGTGCACAATTGGGTGCACGACTGTGCATCCAATCGTGCAAACCAATTAAAATGCCCAATTTATGAAAGTGCATGGTTGTCCATCTAGCATTGTATGACATATTCTTCATTTATTGGGCCAAAAAACCAAAGGGAAGGTCAGACTTGGTCGGGCCAAATTTCATATCTCCTTCTCAATCTTTTTAGCCCCTCAAAACAACACTTTTAGGCCTCGAGTTCTACATAAGAATTATCATCCATGATGTTAGCTTGAATTTGAGCTTTTGAATCACCTCATTTGGATTTCATAAGCCTCAGATATTTCTATGTAAATGTCTAGTGGTCAAGTTGTTGATTCTACAGAAATAGTTTTACTTTGAACAAACGGTTGCTAGTCCAAACGAATTTGAACAACTACAAACCTGGGCTTCCTGAAAATCATTAGATGTCCTCTAAATATTCTTTGTAGACCATGTTTAGATTCAAACTCTCTATCTATGTTAAAATCCTAAAAACATCCTAGGAGGTCAATTAGAGAAGATGTTGGAAGTTCTCATATAAAAGTATATTTTATCAATTTTTTCCACATAATGTCTTGTATATAAAAATGGTTATAAATGAGCATAATAAGACATTTAACATCCTTAATACACTAAATGTAAGTATGAAAAAGATATGAAATTATGAGTGTGTTGTAGTTAGACAAGCCACAAATTTTCAACTTTCATAATCTATTCTCAAACCATTATAAATCAGTCTCTATCTAATTTTATGAATGTGATTCGTCTTACCCTAATTTTCTTAATTATACACATGCATAACTAAAAATTATAAATATCATATTTTTCCTCAAATTATCAGGCAACACAACATCATAAAACGTAACAAAATTTAAATACTGAATATTTTGTACCTTGTCAATCATTTGTTTAATAAATAAAATTCTCACAAATTCATATATTTTAGAAATCCATATAGTTTATTATTTATCATTAATTATTAATTTAATTAATACTAATTCAAATTATAAATTACCATAAAATAATTTATTGATAACAAAAATTTACAATTTTTATGAATCGTACATAACTATAAGGGTTCAGTTTAAGATTATCCTTACCTAATTTTCACACTCAACTATTTTGATTGGTCCAATCTACTCTCTAATCTATCCTTTGGACCTAGATATTTATAAAATACTATTAGACTTTATTTGCGAAAATATTTTCAAACTTAACTATACTTAATAATCCAAAATTACTCCTTTTTTTTACTACTTTGTTCTTAATTATTAAAAAATATCCTTACTTTATCTTCCCACCATAATCTTAAACCACTCTTAACTATTAAAAATTCCTATTTTACTTATACATTCTTTATTATTGCTAAGACATTCTTTTACGACTTAAATTTTAATTTTACCCTTAAATATTAATATTTTCTATTTTCCCCTTAATATATCCTAAGATTTTATAAAATTATCTTTGTCTTCATCATCTACTCTTCTCCTAACTCTTCTTGTTCTCATTCTTTTAGTGATCTTCTCTCTAATTTGTTTTTTTACAAATTTATCAAAATTATTATCACAAACAACAAAATACAATTTCAACTAGAAACTAGTTTAGGATGATTGAAATTCATTAATAAAAGAGATGAAATTTACCAGCAAATCTTACTTTTATTCTCTAATTTATTGCAAAACAAATAAAATGAGGAAATACATGAGAAAAGCTTTACAAGAAAGAGAAAGATGCTATTTTTTGTATACTTACGACTTGAAAAATTTAGAAATTGCCCCTCATATAGTTAGGGATAACGTTGCATATTACAGGATCCCCGCCCCTCTATATATATATATGCTCTTCTGGGGCTGGGTTGGGCTTTTGTGAGGTTACAATTAGCAGGTGGTTATGCATGTGGTTTTAAGGTCTTTAAAGGACTACTAACGTTCAGTTGCTCCACTTGAACTTGTAAGATTGTTTAAATATTGTGAAGAATGAACCAAACAGATTGGTGTGAGTGGTTCAGCACTCTCATCTCTTAACCAGAGGTCTCGAGTTCGAGTCCTGGGAATGGAGAAATCTGTTTGACCAGCACTTTACCCCTTACGGGCTGACTCAGTGCGAGCGAAGATTAGTCTAAGAGTGGATGGCTTAAAGACGCCTTCCTATAGTTGAGACCCTCTTAAAACACCTCATAATCTAACCAACAAAAAAAAATATTGTGAAGAATGGGAGGCACCTTCTGGTAGAACTTGTTATACAAACTAAATAATGCAATAAAGCTCGATGTCAGTGGTTTGTTGTCGCATCCAGTTAACAAATGTATATTCGAAGATGGGTAGCTGTTTTTTGGTACTTTGATCCATGAAATCTACAAGCATTCATCATTTTCCTTGTAAACTTTTTGACCTTTTTTAACCAATCTGAGTACAATTTTTTTTTTGTTGCCCACAAAGTATCTTAAGAGGGTCTTAATTATGGGAAAACTCCTTTAAGCCATCTACACCCAGACTAATCCCCGTTCGAACCGGATAGGTTCCTTGCGGGAAGCAAAGCTCTGGCTCTAAGTTTTAAACGGCTGCATACATGAGGAAAGTTTGAACCCGTGATCTCATTTAAGCCAAGAGAGCCCCTTATCAACTCAGCTTAGTTTATTTTATAAACCCTATGCTTATCATCTCATCTGCCTTTTCTAAGACTACGTTTAGACAGGATTGGTCCCATGAGTGACATTTGATATGTGAGTTACGACAAGCAGATGAATTCCCTAATGTTGCAGGGCGATTATGTGATTCTATGAGTTTTGGCTTTAAAAAAGCCGAGCGTTCTTTGCATACCTACCGTTGCAAATGAAAGGCCCCACTGCTACCATCTCCAAGTCCAATTGACACACAATTCAAAATAGACACCCTTTCTTCCGATCCCTAACGGCTACTTCCACCATAAAACCCTGTCAGGTCATATACTCATATTTCAGACACAAACCCCATCTCTTACTTCTTACACGACACAACCCCATTTTCTTCCATCTCAGATATCACCAGAAAAATGGACTCAACAAGAACCACAACGCCACCATCTCATACTCACAGATCGAACCCCAAGTCAGCCACTCGCTTGGCCAGAATCACCTATTCCATCCCACCAACTCTGTCGTTGGACCTTGTACCCTCCTCACCCAACCAAACCCCGTCAACACCCTCAGCTCAGTCTCTCAAGTCTTCCACCACCTCACTCCCTCTCCAAGAACTACTTCTTCTTTCACCTTCCCCTTCTCGGAAACCAAGAGCCCGCCTCTCCGACAGGCTTGAGATGGCGGAGGATGTTGCCCCGGAGCCAAATGCATCTCGCCGGAGATGCAGAAGCAGGGGCAATCAAATTGGTGCATTGGGTTGCGCGTCGCCGAGAAGCCACAGGAGGTTGAGGAGAAGAGTAGAGATGGAGAGTAGAGAAGAGAGAGATTTGGTTGGTTTGATGGATGAGGTTGGCAAAGTGAGGAAGAGAAGGCACAGTGGGAAGTCTAAGAAGGAGAAGCTCTCCTTGCCAACTTCTTCTTTTCCTTCTTCAAGTTGCATCCCTAGTATGTTTCTTTCTTTCATAATGAATAGATGCTAATCTAATTTTGATAGCGTTCCTTCTCTGGATCGACAGTGCTTATTTTTCACTTTGTGATTCAGAAGTTGAAGATAGCGATGGCGGCAATTTGGATGCAATTGGGATGGTCATTTATGATCTGATTATGTGGAAAGACGTGGCAAAATCAAGTTTGTGGTTTGGTCTTGGTTGTCTATGCTTCCTATCTTCTTGCTTTGCTAAAGGGATTAACTTTAGGTGTGTATATCTTGTTTTGACCATTCCCATCTTGGCTTTTGGTTAATAATAATAAATCTACCCACTTTCATGTTTTTCAGCATTTTCTCAGTGATATCCCAACTCGGGCTTCTGTTTCTGGGTGCGTCATTCTTATCTAATTCGATATGTCAAAGGTATGACAGTATTGGGGTAATTAAATTCCATTCAACTCTGCATCCCACTAAGCTTTGATAACTGAAACACAGAAACAATGTTGAAAAGGGACGCGAATTCAAGCTTAAAGACGAGGATATTTTGCAAGTTGGTAGATTGATGCTTCCAGCGATGAATCTCACAATTGCAAAGATGAGGGAGCTCTTCTCAGGAGAGCCTTCCATGACTTTAAAAGTGATTTGCCAAATCTTACTCGGTACTTCTTAAAGAAAGTCATCATAATTGCTTAAATGAGTGGCTAAAGCCGGACTTCATTATTGGTAACAGGTTACTCCATTATTGCTTCTTGGAGCTGAGTATGGCCACCTTTTAAATCTGAGGAGGATCTGCGCAGTTGGTAAGGTCAACGAATGCCCATATTGACTGTCCTCATTTCATTATAGAATATGACCGTGCCTAACTACTGTTTTACGAACAGGATTTTTTTTTAGCTTCACCATTCCAAAGCTGTATTCGTGCTACTCTAGCCATATAAACCGTAAAGGTAATGAGTATGTTGTCCGTCACATTGTCATCACTTCAGTAACCTACCATCTTCAATAATAGTTTGCTAATATGAATTTGTTGTTGATGTGGCAGCTGAGAGCACAAAATGCTGGTTGGTGGAGGCATGGCAAGCATGCTCTCATAAGAAGATTGTGGCAGCATCTGCAATTTCAGCTTTCTGGAATCTATCAAGTATCAAAACCCGTATTTTCGCTGGTAAGAATGTGAGAGTTTTTATTTATTGTGTTTATAAAAATCCTGACAGAAGTATTGTGGTATTTTGATATAAGAGAAAGTTGCTCCTAGCTCTTCAATTGCCAAAAGTCCAAACCATTTGAACAGTACAACTGCAGCCAAATTTTATGTGTTTTGATTCTGTTTGCAGCATTCATATCTTTGGTTATCCTGCGTTGGTGCCAGAAACAAATGGTCGCAATGCAGCAGGAGGGAGAAGCAGAACAAGTAGAACAGGTGCCAAATGATCGAGCGTTAGTGGTGGCGGAGAAGCACTAGTTTGGCTTCTACTGAAACCAATGTCCCTATCCTTTTCTTGAGAAGTAGGATGGGATGGGATGAGTAACTGCATTTCCTTGCAATGTATACAAATAAGATATCTCAAATGTCAATTCTTTTCCCAAGCCTGCAAAAGTTGATGTTCGCCATCTTCTGTCTCCTGTCTGCACTCTGTAATTCTTATTTTCAATTGATAAATGGATTCTTAGATTTTTTTTGAATGAAATTAGAAGATTGAAAGTTGCTGTGGCTACCAAGCGGATATCAAAAGGTTACGCAAATAAGAGTTACGTTGTGAGTAGAGAAGTCTAATGAAGGGGTACTTCCATGGCTTGATCCCGGAATAATCTCTTGTTGGTGACTAAATAGGCAGGCTAGTGAGGTATAATTAGGAAAATCCACCTGTGATGATTTTGTCCCATTCATGCCATGCTTGGTTGGAGAAAGAGCATGTGGACCGCAGATGATCGATTGGACATCGGTTGGGGAAGTTCATAAATATGGTCATCCTATCTTGCGTCACAGCCAACCATAACTTGAAGGATGCACGGCGTAATGCATGCTGCATAAACAAGTTATAGGAAAAATTGACAATCACATATTCCAAATGATCATAAATTAAGGGGTCATTGACTATATTTTTTTAAATATTTTTATTATGACAACAAAAATAAAAAAAAGTTAATCCAAAATTAAAAATTCAACCAAATAATTCTTTAATTTTTTAAAAAATTAAATATTAAAAGTAGAAATAAAGACAAAGAAATCCTAAATTATGTTTTCATTCCTTTATAGTTCCCACTTAACTTTTAATATTTTTTTTATCATATTCAATTTTAGATTAATCAATCTTATTAATTATATGATGTGAAATACATTTTTATTATTTATTTTCCCTCTTCATGTAGGTTATTTAGAAACAACCTTTATAATAATTACAGATAAGGCTACGTATTACTACTCTTCAGAAAGTGTCAACGGAATTTCTACGGGATTTTATTATTGTTGTGTGTAAAAAAAAACACGATAATGATTTGTTGGTAATAGTGAAAAATAATTAAAAATTTAAGGACAATTTTGAAGTTAAAGTTATAAGGCAAATTTTAATTAAGATATTTTATTTTTAAAATAAAAATTTAGTTTATATTTTTGTACATAGTAAAAAATCAATATTCATCAAAACACACACAAGCAAACACACATATAAGGTCTCTATTTTCCATTTTAATTCGAGAATTCTTATAATTTAGGTCATGACAAAAAATTCTAAAGGAGAAAAAAAACCATTTAACAATGGTTACATCACTTATATCTACAACTTTGAAGCTATGAAATTATCTTGATAAAAACTCACAAAACAAATTTAAATAATAACGACTAAAAATTATTTAGCACCAACCAAAACTAATATAAAAAAAAATGTTTCACAACATCTACAAAAAGAAATTTCTCAAAAATCCTCTTTTGAAAGAATATTTTGAAAAAGAGTTATTTTAACAATATAATTTTTCAGTGGCAATACTTCTGAGGTAACATAAAACTTTTTCCCCTAAAGGTAAGGTTACTCAAAGTTATATTCCCCTTAGCCTCAGATCTGAATATAAAGCTGTTGAAGTCCCTAAGAACTATCTATGGACCTTGGATTGAAGGTTAGTATTATAAATCATGGCATTTATGAAAGCCTCAAACATATTATTTACATGTTCTTGTTGAACCCAACAAAATATTTACAAGTTTTATTATCATAGGAAACGTTAAATTATTAACAAAACTAAAGTAAATCACTTGTTAATATAGAAATCACATATAATATGTAAAATACACAAGAAGGGGAGATGAATTGTGAAATCTTTTCAAAATATTAATCACAAAAACATTTTACTAAAGTTGATAAGTAATGCAATCACAAGTAAAATTATTTACTCTTCTAACAACATAAAAATTAAAAGATAAGGGTTAGAGATAGACGCCGCAATTTTATACTAGTTCACCTCAAACCTTGGGCTACATTCAGTCCTCAGAATTTGTCTGAGATTTTACTATACTCTTCAACTTTACAAGTATTCTTTCTACACTAGCAAAGGCTCTTCAGGTCCCTCTCATAAAGTATTCTTTATCTTCTTTCTTAGCTTCTCCAAGCTCTAGCCTTTCTTGCTCTCTCTAGGAAAGATATTTTTGAGCTTCACGTTACAGATGTATTCACTCTCTTCTTTTGCACTTTGAATATATAATTTCTCTAAGTGTTGTACAATCAAATTTTCTCTCTTGTAAAAATGTTATTTAGTCTTCAACTAGAACTAGTATTTATAGCTTAAGTCTCCAACTGTCTTCTTAAGATACTACTTCTTGAATCTTTTAGAAACTGTTATTAGTTGAGTCCTATAACTAACTTCAACTAACTAACTGACTGACATTCTAGAATATATTCCTTCTATATCGTCTGGTCTAATACTTCTTCTGTTATCACGTTTCATCTGTTATTGCGCTTAGTATGGTATTGCGCTTCATCTGGTGTTTCGTTTTGTCTGTTGTTTGCACTTCGTCTGGTGTTGCGCTTCGTCCGTTGTTTCGCTTCGTCTGGTGTTGCACTTCATTTGTTGTTTACGATTCGTCTGTTGCTGACGTATCGTCTGTTATAGATATATCATCTATTGTTAACCATGCATCTTCTAGGTTTGACTAAGTGTTACTTATATTTTTTTGCACACTTAACAAACTTATCAAAACAGTTCATACATTTCTAAGATTATTATTAAAAATTAATAGAAGTGAAGTCTTCTTGACTTAATAATCTTCCCCTTTTTGATGATAACAAATAATTATAATTTTAGAAGATAAAATGATATTCAGATGAATAGACGAATAATAATCAAAGCAAAAACATAAGAAATGCATACAAGATATATACAATGCTTTCTATCTTCTCTTCTCGTTCTCCTGTTTTTCTCCCCTATTTGTTACTAATAAAAAGATAGCTCATCGTAGATGCTTCAGAATTTCAGAAAACATATGTTGCATGTCAGTGAGGATTGTCTTGAGGTCTTGTTCAATAGCAACTAGTAGAAGTGCTACTTCCTCATAAAGATCACCCATTGAGTTAGTAAGTTCATCAACCTTAGTATGAATTTCCTCAATTTCTTTTGCTAAGACTTCCTGAACTTCCTTATGCTTGTGACTTGCTTCAGTCCAATTGATGAAATACTTCAAGAACTCCAAATTAACAGTAAGATATTGTTGTATTTCACTAAGTGGATGAAGGTTTTCAACAACAGATGGTTCTGTAGGTAAAACGTCTAACTCTATAATTTTGATTAAGGGTAGTCTGAAGGTTTATTTTCCTTTTGGGAGATCAAGATCATTAGGTCTAGGTAGTTTAGGAGTTGGTTGCCCAAGAAGGTGTAACACATCTTTGACTGAAGGTATGGAACCTAAAGGTATGAAATGCGTAATTAAATGCACAAAGGTTTCTAAGTTGAAATTGATACCTTCAACTGTGATTCTTCTGTATTGTCCTTCTATCACTTTGCCAACTACCTTAAAGTTTTCATCTTTGGTAGAAACTCCAAATTGACTTCCTGATGCCTTTGAAATGTGATGTGAAACATAGATACCTCCAAGTTGAGTTGCATTACATGCATCATCTATGTTCTTCACAGCTACTTGAATATGTTCTTCTGTAAGATCATCTTCATTCCCTTCAGGAAACATCTTTTTTTTCCCTTTTTTCGTTTCTCACAGGGGTTGAACATCTTGGTTGTATATCTGGCACAATCTTTATCGATGTTCTGCTCATAATTGGATATATTGTATACCGATCATTTGAAGTCTTCATTGTATATGGTTCTACCTTTTCATCTCGCAAAATACCATATAGTCTTCGTTCTTTATGACTTAGAAGATGTATTGACTGATCGTTAATTAGTATAGGTTCGACTTCTATCTTAACGGTCTTTTTCGAAGGTTCTATGATAATAATTGAGATTATGCTTCGAACAGGTACTAATTCTTCTATAATCTTTATTTTTAAATCCTTTTTGTTGATTGGTTGAGAAGGATTGTAATGTTCTAATTAGTGTTCAATTGTCTTCGCCTTCTGTTGAACATTAGATGAAGAAACCTTTTCAGACTAGGCTTCACCTTCTTTTATTCTTCTGCCAGTTTAGAGGAAAGTTGTTGTTGAGGCTTCTTCCTCTCTAATACTAACTTCCTTTTTATCTCTGTGTCTCCAGATGATTTTTCTGATTGACTTTGCAAAATAGAGACAATTGATCTAGTAGGTTGCTATCTTTTCTCTTGCTTTTTAGAATCTCCACCAAGAATCAGAGTTTTCTACTTCTTCTATCCTTGTTTTCGTAAGGTCAATAGTCTTGGTGACCCTTCTTGACTATTTGGATTTTTCTTATTGAAGTGTCTCCGCCTTTCAATTCAATGACACTTGGTGTGATGATTGTTGAACCCGGCTTTCCTCTTTTTGTAGAATCGTGTTAGCTTTTATTGGTACATCAGATGATTTCTCAGTCTTCTGCGGATGTTCTTTCTATTGATCGAGGTTTTGTTTTTCTTTCAAAAGTAACACGTTCACTCCTGCTTCGTCTTACTATAAGCTCCCCCTCAGACCTTACTTTCGATGTAGAACCTGTATCTGCTTCATCTTTAAACTTTATTCCTATTCTAGTGGCATTAATAATGTTCTTCACATTCATCTTTACCCTATTACCTCTGTCGAGTAAGATTCCAGATTCTCTAAAAGTCCTTATCAACAACATACCATAAGGTAAAGTGATAGAATCTCCCTTTGACTTCATCATGTACTTCAAAATCAAGTACAGAATATTAATAGGTTGGTGATTCAGTAGATGAAACAAACAATGTTCATCGTTCATTGTCACAACGTTCTTTGAGCCTAATATTGGTAGAACACAGTGGAAAAGTAGTGAGTATAGAACCCAAGCCTTCGAAACAAGGGTTAAAGCCTTCTTAACTTCTTGATCACTTCTTCCATATAGTTGTCGATTGATGTGCACTTTATCTACACGACCTTGAGTAATCTATTTTGTATTGTTAAACAACTTTGCTCCAATACTAGGACACCCAATGACCCTCTCGATAGTATCTTGTGTCACAATAACCAACAATCCATCTACTATTGATAATAAGGTGTCGTCCACCACCTTTGCATTCTTCCAGAACTCATATATCTCATTCAAATAGAACTTTTCACGAACCTTGAAGAAATTTTTCCAGCCAACAGCTTCAATTTTTGGTTTAATGTCCATCTGATTTTCCTTTAAAGAGATGAAATTGATGTGTCTCCCATAGATAAGAGATTGCTCCATTTGTGATCTGTAACAGATAAAAACTAAACACACAAATGTATTTCACTTAAAGCATCGATGGTATCGATGTTAGTATCTAAAAGTAAGAATATGAAACGAAAAAAAACTTGAAGCTTAGAACAGAGTATTGAATCATCTTGGTTGAGAGCACTAAACAAGTCAGTTTCAAAGTTTTTCAAGAAAATTCTAAAGTAGAAGGTATTTTAGAATCTTGAGAAGATTTCCTTCTTATACATACTCTTGAAAAGTTACCGTTCATAACTTACCATTACTATTTACTTAAAAACTTACGACTTTTTATCTTCTTCTTGTACGAATCATTTGGGTCATGACATATTAGACGAGTGGTCATTCAACATTACCATATTAAAGTTCCGTCTAATTTCCTTAAATCTATCTTCACACAAAGTTTTAGTGAAGATATCCACCCATTGTTGATTCATCTCAACAAATTGTAGACTGATGATTCATCTCTGTATATAGTCTCGTATAAAATGATGTCTAACTTCAATATGCTTTGCCCTCGAGTGTTGTATCAGATTCTTTGATATATTGATAACACTTGTGTTGTCATCGAAGATTAGAATTTGATCTTTTTGTGTAGAGTAATATTCTAACTGATAATTAATCCATAACGTCTGTGAATAACAACTTGCAGCTGACATGTATTCAACTTCTACAGTAGATAGAACACTTGAACTTTACCTCTTGCTTAACCAAGAAATTAGATTATGACCAAAAAAGTGACAACCTCCACTTATACTCTTTCTATCAATCCTATCTCCAGCATAATCTGCATAATAGTAGCCAATTAACCTAAAATCTTTACCTTTCTCATACATTAAACAGAGATCAGTAGAACCTGCCAAGTATCTCGATATTCTTTTGATAGCAATATAATGAGATTCTCTAGGATTTGCTTGAAATCTTGCACACAAATAAACATTAAACAGTATATTAGGTTTGCTTGCAGTTAGGTAAAGTAAAGAACCAATAATTTCTCTCAAAAGGGTTTGATCAACCTTCTTACCTGCTTCATCCTTAGATAAAAGAATTCAAGGATTCATAAGAGTTGACATAGGTTTGACCTTCTCCATTTTATTTTTGACTAGCAATTCTTTGATATATTTCTGTTGATGAGTAAAAATCTTTTCCTTAGTTTGCTTAATTTGTAAACCAAGAAAGAATTTCAATTCACCCATCATACTCATTTCAAATTCACTTTTCATAAG
>JAOSBK010000009.1:5577706-5593027 GCA_027568895.1 Erythroxylum shatona | reverse complement strand
GTAAAACACACATAAATCACTCCAATTCAATTTTTCAAACACCTATATCACATTTTCACAAAAATCACATTTAAATATATATGCCGGGAAATGTCATGAATGCATGTACAATCATATGCGTGTGCAAAAATTTCCATTCATATATATATATAGAGGCCATATTATGCATGATTATGCCGAGATTAGTTTAAACATTCCTAACCCGTACCAAATTACCAGTTTACCCTTCCCATCCGTGATGGGATGTTACAATCAAGATCAAATTTAGATGTTGACATGAATAAATCAGCTTCAAAACTAATCAATAATAGCTCACAAAAATATATCTCATATCATAAATTTAATTAAATCAATCCATATAAAACTAAATACTAGATTTTTTCCCAATATAGAGGTACTTAGCAAAAATATATGTTAAAAAATGAAATCAATAGATAAAATTACAAAATTTATAATAGAAATAAATTTAGATAAACTTCTTAACTTTGGCTACAACTTGATCCATTAAGATAATGACTTTATCTTAATTCTCTAGTGAAAAATAACTTAAAATAAATCACCCAAGAATTATAGAAGCCTTTTAATGATAAACCCTATCTCTTAGAGAGAAAATGATGTTTATAAAATATGTTTTCTCCAAAGTACAAGTAAAACTCTACAAAAATTAGGGTTTTCACTCTTAATTACATTTTAACCCATATAGAATACAATATGTGGCACATTTATGGCCTATAATATAGGTCTTTGATAGTGTAAATTATACTATGTTTTGATAGATGTTTAAATGTGCTTTTGAGTATTTCTTATATGATTATCATATCGATAGGCTTAGAATTATGTTATTATTAGTGTTTTTTTAATGTTCTAAGTGTTTGTATGGTTTTGAGCATGAATTGGATCTTAATTTTATGTTTCAAGAGGTGTGTGATGTGTGTTTGAGAGTATGGAAACAGGAAATTGAAGAAAAGAGAAGAATTGGAGAAAGCTTAGTGGAAGACTCAGGGTTAAAAGTAACTCGAACATGGCCACGATCATGACCGAAGCCAATTTCATGGGTCGTGATTATGAAAGGTAGCTTATGATCACGATAGAACCTCATTTTCAAAAGCCATGATCATGAAAGGCATATACAAGGAAAAGAAAGAAACCCTAAAGGTGAGCCTCCATTTTCCATCTTAAGAAAGAACACAAGGAAGAGGAAGAGAAGGGGAGTTTTAGCCAACTGTTGTCCATCCACTCCAACCCAGCCATCTCAAGTTATTTTCTTTTTCTGCTTGTTATTCATTTCATCATGATGTAAGCCTTAGGTTTGAAGATGCTGAATATATTGCTATAGATGTTCTAAACTCTTTTAGGGATTTGTTCTTAAATTAATGTGAATTTGATTGTTTTTATGTTAATGTATTAGGTATTATGATTTCTTGTTGCATTTGAATGCTTTGACAATAAATTGAGAGAGAGAATTGATAGCAAAATGATTAGGTTAGGTAATAAGTGTTAAAAATCTAATGGATCACATAAACAATCAAATCGGTAATTTATATGAAGAGAGATCTCGTGTAAGGACCCTATTGTCTACAAAATTGAGAGATTGAAATTTCAATAATCAATTCAATTAAGGTTTACAATCTAGGGTTAAAAGATTATAACTCGAGAGAGGGTAATCCACCCTTCGAAATTCTAGGACTGATATTGAATTAACTCTAGAGTGATCAAGTTAGCATTAGATGATAGGATAAATCCCCCTTTCTCATAATTGTTTAATCTTCCTTGTGTGATTTTTGATTTGTCAATTGGTTATGCTTAATTTTGATTTCCTTGCATTACTTTAGAATTTCAATTTTCAATATATCCATATTCAGTTGCTTAATTTTCTACTCATTTTTATTTTCATTTTAATTAAACTTTTGGGTCTTAGACAAATTAAGACTGAATTAGTTCACTAATTCCTCTTGGAATCGACACCTCATATACTACGCTACAACCCATATGCTTTTGGACTATTGAGGATTTTATAAGATTAAAACTTGTTTAACAAATTTTTGGCACTGTTATCGGGAAATTAGTTTAGGACTTTTTGAATTCCTTTGTTTTAAGGAATTATTACTCTTTCTTATGATTATGGTACCCAATCTCACGAAGTTTAAAAAAAGAAAACGAAGAAAGAGAAGATAGTTTGGGCATAAAGTAGAAAACATATCAGTTTGGACATCACAAGGCAACAATAAGGAACTCGATAAGTTAAATACTAAGAAGAAATATGAAGAACAATGGTGGATGAAATACATCATGTTGAGCAAATTACCCTTATGGACTTCATAAGGCCAAGGTTTAAGCCTATCATCAAGGAATTTCATGAACATCAGCACAAGTGACACATGATTTGTTTAGAGAGCTGGAAAATAATAGCTATTTTTGTACATCGAAATGAAGTAGACAGCAATCAACCTTCCAGGATCTAAAAGGACTGATTGCAGTAGATTCAGTGACAATATTGCCAGTTAAAATTGAAAACCTCACCAAAGAATTGAAAAGCCTGACAACTGCCTCGTTCTATTCATTCCAAGTAATTCAGTAAGGATGCGAACTATATAGAAGAGAAAGTCACATCACAGTTGATTGCTTTCTAGTGGAAAACAACAATATGGTGTAATCGAACTTCAATGAGGCACAATTTGGTTAGGGAAGTCATCATCCTTATTTGAACACTTACAGTCTGATATGGAAAAAGTATCGAGATTTCTTTTTGTCTAATAAAGTAAAGACTCAAATGGGAAATCAAGAAATATAAGGATTTCAGCAAGATGAGTCTAGTTCATGGGATTCTAAATTGGATAAGACATGGATAAGCTCATGAACATGGAAGAGGACCAGAAGAGACTGGAAAGGAAGTTCGAGTAACTAACGGAAGATCATGCCTCTTCTATTCACAACTTAGAGTTTCAAATAGGCCAGGTTTCCGCTAAATTTTATAAGAAGTGTGGAAAACTTTCTTAGCAATATGGAAGTAAATCTAAAAGAGCAATGTAAGGCTATCACATTTAGGAG
This sequence comes from Erythroxylum shatona, assembly GCA_027568895.1. Taxonomy (NCBI): domain Eukaryota; kingdom Viridiplantae; phylum Streptophyta; class Magnoliopsida; order Malpighiales; family Erythroxylaceae; genus Erythroxylum; species Erythroxylum shatona. Next base: position 5,589,979 of record JAOSBK010000009.1, on the reverse strand, counting down.
TGGGAAAGAGCTAGAAGAACTAGTAGAAAGACAAGCTGAAACCCACGTTGTAAAAGACCAAGCAAATAAGAAAAAGGATGAAGAAAAGAATGAGTACCCTCCCTATACTCCTCCACCTTACACATCGAAAATACCATTCCCATAAAGAACTTAGAAGAATGAATTAGATGTACCATTTGCAAAGTTCGTGGAAAAGCTAAAGAAATGGAAAATTTACTTGTTTTTTGTGGAAGTATTGAAACGTAGTCCCAAGTATGTGAAGTTCCTTAAAGACATATTATCTACCAAGAGGACTTGGGATGATAATCAAACAATAGCCATGACGGAAACCTCCAACTCCTTAATTACCAACCATATGCCCTCACAGTTGATAGATCCAGGGAGCTTTACAATAACCTATATAATTCAATATGAATAAGGTATTAAAGAATCCGAAGGAGGGTAGCTCCTTTATTAGAATTGTTTAAGTCGAATCTTTAAAGGCACGAGAGGAAGAAGAAAACATGACAGTAAAGATTAAGTTTGAAGAATATAAGGAAGTCTCTGTTCAAGAAGAAGAGAAAGAAGAATAGAGGATATAGAACATAGAGGTTGAAGAAGACACAAAAGTCTCTATTCATGAAGTGAAAGAAGAAGAGGAGGCGTAGGTGATTGAGGAAGAATGAGAACAATTCACCTTTTAAAAGTCAAACTATTGAATTTGATAGATGATTCAGGGAGCATTATTTTTCCCTATTTTATTAACATTTTGTTACTTAAAAGGCCATTATTGAACTTAGTTTTCTTAAATTGATTAATTTTGTCCTTTTGATTATCTTGCAATATGTAGCTTATTTACAGGCTACTAAACTGAAACTGAGTGACACAAGTTGAAGGAAGCCACTCATCATTGACCCAGGTTGAGTGTGAAAGGAAGAGCACGTCATGCTAATGACATTAACTAAGCGCTACTTGAAAGGCAACCCAAGAATTAGGATAAGTTTTATTTGTTTTATTTTATTTATTAGTATTTTGTTATTTTTATTTTTGTTTTGTAGAGAAAGAATTGTTGGAATTTCATGGCCAAAAGTATCTCTATGTTTCGTCACCAACATTGTCACCAATACCGTCACCACCTCAATCTCCTAGTGATATGTGCTTAATTGATTATGAATTTATTCTATAACACTTAGCGATTAATGACATAAAATTGTTTAAGATACTCACTTTGACTCATATGTAGTTTTAGGCACACTTCTAAAGCAAAGGATTTCAAGTGAGTCAAAAGCACTACATTTGGGCCATTTTTTAAAGATTCATATCCACTTATCTTCATATAGCAAGAACGAGAAAGATTGGAGTAAGTAAAGATAAGAAAATAACAAGATCATAAAGCAACATAGCTCATAAACATCTAAAAAATTTCACAGCCATGTAACGTGGGATGGCTGGCAAGAGGACAAAGTTTGGATAGGTGTCAGTTGCTAAAAACTCTTAGTGGATAGCACATATGTGAGGGCTGTGCATGGGACTGCATGGGACCAACTGCTATTCCTTAACTAAAGAAGACTTGTGTGTGACATGAAGAGGGGGCTAGAAAAGGCTACTCACAACCTACATTTGAACAATGCTTCTCATGGTGACCTTCTCATCCAGCCCATCTATGCTTCTCATAGCAGCTCCCATGCATGCTGCTCATGGTGTTTCTCAATAGCCAACACATATGCAACAGTTAATGCTTCTCAAAACAGGATAGTTGCACTAGGAGAATAAAATAAAAGAATGGAGTATGGAGCAAGTCTTAAGGCTAGACTAGAAAATGTCACAATTGTAAGACATTGCATGGGTGTGAGACCACTCTTATGCCTATGCAATGTTAAATCACGAGTGTGACACACAGTCACACCTGTGATAGCCCTATGAACCACCGTGACATATTGACACCTCACCATCCTTCATTTTTGTGACGACAAAATTGATGAAAAATTTTGTGTGTTTTTGGTAAGGGAGCTCTCGGGAGACAGAAGAAAGGAGGGCGATAAAGCTCTCTCATATGGGGAGACCCATGGAGAGGTAGCATCCCGATGTTGATTCAGAGGCGACGTCGATGTCAACAACCCAGTTAAGCATTTATTCTTTTTATTTATTGGTTTTTCTCTCTTTAGGAATTGATTGTCTTATCCTATATGTAAGGTTTGGGTATGTGTAAAGATTATTAGAATGTGTTTATTGGATCGTTTTATTACAAAACTATTGTTAGAATATTGAAAATAATTTGTAATTATTATGTTGAAATTTATTTGTAGCGATTAATGGTTCGTAATCATTAGGGATAACATAATCTAGGTTAAATGACCCCATTATATGTGATTATTACCTTAATTAATCATTTTTCCTAATTCCTAATGCGGCTACCCATTTGAATCTAGAGATCGTATCCTAAGTTATTCAGTTGTTAGGTTTAAGTCATATCTTGATTAAACATGACCTAAAGGAAAACTCAGGTTAATAAATCATATCATTAACCTACAATTAATAGTTTACTGAGAGGTGAGAGAACAACAATTCAATGAAAGTGTTTGATTAGGGTTTAGGCCAAGATTGAACTAAAAAATCAAATTCCTAACAAATTCACCACTTTCATCATTTTTATATGTTTTCTTCAATTTGTTTTTCTTAGTTTTACTTTCTAATTTAAAACCAAACCAAAATCCCCTAAACCTAAACACTGAGTGATTTCATTTTAAAGCTTATCGAACACTCTCTGTGGGATCAACCTAGACTCACCACTGTTATAGTAGTAGGTATAATTTATTTTGGCATAATGTTATGACACGCTGCATGTCACCTAGTTTTTTGCTCTTAACCTTTCCTTTTGTTTTTTTGTCATTTTTAGTTTGTTTTTCTCACATTAAGGACAATGTGTTGTCTAAGTGTGGAGAGGATTTTGCATTGGCATGTCATGAGTGTGAATTTTACATACCATATTTTTAGTTTTTGATTAGGTTGACATGGTTTGAACATATGTTGCATATGTATGAATTGTATGACTGTGTAAATGGCAATAACTTGGTGGAAGTAGTTTAGCTTTGAACATGGTCATTGAATTTGTAAAGGCATATTGGCTTGTGCATTTTATGTTTTAAGTATCTTTGGTTAAACATGCATATTAATTAGGATATGACATTAGTTTGTTCATCTTAGGAAATTGGTTACATGCTTTTACAATTATAAGTCAACTGAATATGTTATTATCATTAGTAGTCTTTCATAAGGATGATTGACTAAGGGAAAAGAGGTAGGTTATATGAAATGAAAAAAATTGTGTATGTCTATTAAATGAATAATTATTTTGTTGGCCCTTTTGAAACAAATATTAGGTTATAAATAGAGCTAGTAGCTAGTCAATTATGTGATATAGCTGAGTAATAGAGGGCATTCATAGCAAAATGTTTATCTTCATTTTAAAAGGCTAGAATGACATTCTAACCAAGCTAATTAATAAAATGTAGCCTAGTTGAGTAACTGAGGGACATTCATGACAAGATGTTTACCTTCACGTTAAAAGACTAGGTTATCATTAAAGAAAATTTAAAAAAAGTGGTGTTTTGATAAATAAATCCTACTGATCTTTGAAATTGAAAATAGGAAAAGTTTTCATCAAGTGATACTTAGTGATAGTTGTAATTTTGGTTGATTACTAATTATCAATGTATGCATCAAGTACTTTAGGTGAATAAATATGATGTTAATGGCTTTAGTATATATATTTAATCCAAAGTGCATAGTCATAAATTGCATAGGTTAATATTTGTAATAATTTGAATGATTGACGTTTGAGGTTAAATTGGTTTCGTCAAGTTAGATGCCATTGTATCACTAGTGCATGTTGCATGAATGTATGTGTTATTGTTGGTTTGTTTGAGTTTGAATTTAAGTTTGAGTTTGAGTTTGAGTTTGAGTTTGAGTTTGAGTTTGAGTTTGTGTTTTTTTTTTTTTTTGCTTGAGGACAAGCAAATTTTAAGTGTGGGGATTTTGATAGGTGTAAATTATACTATGTTTTGATAGATGTTTAAGTGTGCTTTTGAGTATTTCTTAGATGATTATCATGTATATAGGCTTAAAATTATGTTATTATTAGTGTTTGTTTATATTCTAGTGTTTGTGTGATTTTGAGCATGATTTGAATCTTAATTTTCTGTTTCAAGGGGTGTGTCGTATGAGTTTGAGGGTATGGAAACAAGAAATTGAAGAAAAGTGAAGAACTGGAGAAAGACTGGAGGAATACTTAGGGTCACAATTGTGACATTCCAGTCACGATAAGGATAGAAGCAACTCGGACATGGCCATGATCATGATAAAAGCTAATTTCCACGATCATTACAAAACCTCTTTTTCAAGAACCACGATGACATGCCCGATAACAAACATGAGGACTACTTCTGAACTCAACTTTTTTAGGGTTATTTTGGACATTTGGCTTGGATAAAACCTAGTTTTTACCCTAAATGGAAAAAAAGAAAGAAACCCTAAAGGTGAGCCTCCATTTACCATCTTGAGAAAGAACACAAGCAAGAGGGAGGGAAGGAGAGAAGAGAATGGAAGTTTCAGCTAGCTACTATTCAGCCACTCCAACCCAGCCATCTTAAGTTATTTTATATTTCTTCTTGTTATTCATTTCATCTTGATGTATGCTTTGGGTTTGAGGATGTTGAATATGTTGCTAAGGATGTTCAAAACTCTTTTAGGGATTTGTTCTAGAATAAATGTTAATTTGATTGCTTTTGATGTTGATGTGTTGGGTATTGTGATTGTTTGTCGTATTTGCATGCTTCAGTAATAAATTGAGAGAGAAAACTAATAGAAAAATAATTAGGTTAGATAATGAGAGTAAACAATATAATAGATCATACAAACAATCAAATCGATAATTTATACAAAGAGAGGTCTCATGTGAGGACCCAATTGTCTATTAGAATGCTTAAGGTCGAATTAGGTTGTAGGTTGTTTTTATTAATTGAGAGATTGTAATTTTAGTAATTCAATTCAATTAGGGTTTATGATCTAGGGTTAAACAATTTTAATCTCCTTATGTGATTTTCGATTTGTTAATTGATTGTGCTCAATTTTTATTTCCTTGCGTTAATTTATAATTTCAATTTTCAATCTATCCATTTTCAATTGTTTAATTTTTTGCTCATTTTTATGTTCATTTTAATTATACTTTTAGGCCTTAGACAAATTAGGATTCGATTAATTCACTAATTCCTCGTGAGATCAACACCTCATATACTACACTACGATCCATGCGCTTGTAAAGTATTGAGGGTTTTATAAGATTAAAGCTTGCTCAACAACCTTAATAGTTTCTTTAGATTATAGATAAGACCTCTAACACAATCATGACTCCAAACCATGGATTTTCCTATTCTTCAAGATAAATACTTAGCCTTTACTAAGACCATCTTTCTAAACCATGGATCTTACTATTTCTCTCCTACACAATTGTGGCTTAAACCACATCACTTGTTATATTTGATTATTATAGGACACAAATTAGCACACGAAATGACTAGATCATGTTTCTCAAATAATTACAGACTTATTCATGTTTTTTTGAAATTTCAACTAATTCTTAAATAATATCATCCTAAGGTTTAGTTTACACAAGCATGTGAAAAGATATAAAACCTAAGCAAAAGAAGTTAATTTAGTTTTAAAATCAAGAAAAATACTTGAGAAAATCTTTACATATTTTATACACATCATATAACTTTGAAAATATTGTATAAAGTCCTAATACTTAATAATATTGCAAGGGTAGATAAAGTGACAATTTCAAATAAAGAGCTCATTGTGAATAACATTTCTATGTTAGATGAAGAGATAATTGAAAATAAAGTGCTAATCAAACACAAAGGGGATGCTGATTTAAATGTTTAGGTTATGATGGTGAAGATAGAGATATTTCTAAAGGATTGCTTGAATTTGTTGGCTTTACTGATGAAGGAAAAGAAGACATTTTTTTAGCTCTAGTGTATTAACAAATATAGTCATAAAAGTTAACAGAACAATTAATATACAATAAAGTTGTTGGTTACTAGATGACATACAAGAGGAAGGCTGAATGACGTGTGTTCCCTTTTTGGCCTATTTAAAATATAATGAACGATTTGTTTACTCTAATGAATGGTTATGAAAATTTGATTAATGATAATTGAAAATAATTATAATAATAATAAAGAGAAAGAGAAAGAGAAAAAAATTTGTTTTATTGATTTGGCGAAGCAACTTTTGCCCTATGTTCATGCCCTAATTTCTACTTGGAATTTTTTTATAGGTAGAAAAGAATCATCCATATAGCATGTCTTAATTTACCACGAGTGAAAAGGAATCTTTGACAACTCTTGCTTAAGGTTAAAAGGAACCTTTAAATATATATTGTAGTAATTCTCCCCAATTGCTACATTATTATAACCATATATAACTCAAATACCCCCTTTATTTCTCATACTAATAAACTAGGGTTCAATATATTTTGTGAAGTGTCCACATGTGCTCAAATGCACTGTCTTATATCTTAAGACTTAGCAACTATCTAACATACCAAAGATTACTTCTATAACTTAATTACGATCTATTTATACCTAAATTTTTTTAAATAGTTGTTAGATATAAATAGTCATTATAATGGCTAGTTTCTAGACACAATAGGTTAGCTAATACTTTACATTTAGCTAGTCGATTAATTAAGGTATCAACTGACTTATCACTTGGTCAGACACTTAACTCCCTATTATGTCTATATTGACTTATATGTTTGACTAGTATACTAAATCCTTTGGTTAGCCAAATGTACAATGCATTTGGTCAATGAACATTACTATCGATGTATAATGCATTTAGTCAGTGAATAGTATATCCTATGAGCAATTTAAAACAATACCTATTCACTTACTAAGCATTTTTAGAAATTCATACAACTCATTTAAAATTTGAGCTCCGTTACTTTTTTTTCTATTAATATGGTTAACAAATCACACTTTAACCTAACATTTGGACATCCACTTGACAATATTATGGATATGTGGACAACTATATGGATTAGATTCAGATTTTACCCATAACCCATTCACCCATATCTATTACACATAACCTATTTTCCTTAAAATATCCTAGCTTCCCAAAATCCAAACCCTAATTTCCTATTTTCATATAAAATTCTCAACCCAAATTCATTTTTCCCTATTTTCTCAAAAGCAAATTTACTCCATAATCACCAACATATGTATTTTTCCCTTGCTAGGTATGTTTTTATTATGCTCTATACTATTTCTTAACTTTTGCATTTGTTTTCGTAAAATAAATTCTTTAATGATATTGTTTTGACAATGCCTTTCCTTTTAGCAAATATTAGTTTATTTTCTATAGCACCTAAATTACCAAAAACTAATCATTTTCTCTCAAATTTGAAGAATTTTTTTCCTATAGTCTCTCTCACATTCTCTTTTATTCTTTTTCCCCCCCTCAAAAGTTCTTCAAAAATAAGTTTGTATCCATTTAACAAAAGCTTTTTAACTAGCACTTTTTGACAACAAGGTTTTCATCCAACACTCTTTCTATTTGTTTGTTAATTTATGTTGTTGGTGTTTGTTTTAGTTAAACTTGATGTTTTCCATTCAAGTTTTAAAAAATTGGGACTCGATTGAGATAACATCTAATTGTGAGAAAGAAAGAACTATAAGCTATCTTCTTTCCTATAAGGTGTCTTCCCCATTTGAGAACTTGTTGGTTTGACCTTATATACATTAAAATGCTCTTAGATGATTTGTGAAAATAATTAGTTTCAAATGATTCACTAATGCTTCTAGTACTTATATGATCCCATAAGTAATGTCAGCTTTCTTTGAAGTAGGAAATATGAAATTTAAGTGTTGTTAAGAATAATGGAATTGGAGTTGTCCTATATTTTAGAAAGCAAACCTTCAAAATACTTCATTTGATATGCTACTTGGGATGTTTTTTCTCACATTTGAGATAGATTTTTCCAATGGTATGAAACTTAGATTAACCATCCTCTAATTTTTGAAAGATTGCATACAAAATTAAGGGAGAACATCAAAACTTAAGATAATAAAGATAAGATATAGTAATTGTTATAACAACCATAAATGAAAACTTTTATAATTCATTTATGCATATATAAATTGATCAAGCTAAATGCACATTAGTAAATCAACTAACACCACTTGATTTTTTGTAATACAAAAAGCAAAACTAATAAAATAATACATTTGCTTATATAGGAAAACAATTTATTAGTATTATTGGTACAAACAAGTGGAATCCTGAATAAACTAGTTTGTTCTATATTCTAGTTATTTACCTTTTCATTTTTGACATAATCTTTACTTTTAATTACTTGAAGTGCAAACTAGTATACTTAAATTTTTAGTTTTTGCTTAGTTTATTTTTCCTTGTTTTAATTTATAGGAGTAGTATTTGGTTTCTATAGACTATATAAGGCACTAGCCTGTGTTTTTGTATCATTAATGAAGTGATTGTATTCTATTCAATGCCTTTATACTTAATATAACATTGATATTTATATATAGGTAATTGAAGATTGATGGTTAGGATGAGAAATTAAGTTTTATGGTGGGAAGTTTGTTTTTATGGAAGAAGTAGAATATATGGCTACAGATATTGAAAGTTAGGATATTAAAATTGGTAGGTTTTATTAATAGACCTTGAGAAGATGCTTATGGAAGATGTACAAGGACTTGAAGCAAATAAGTTTATATATAGCATACTAGGTGGTAATGCAAAAAAAAAAATTGATGACAGTGTGAAGGAATGATGCTTATAAGATGGAGATATGTAAGCCCATTGCAAAACATGAGGTGATATATATCTATGTTGATCATGGATCAAATTTGATATATTTAGAAAAAATGTGGATGTTAAAGTTGGTTTTGAATGTTCTAATGATGCTATTGATGTTGAAGTTATTACTAGGATTACATATTATGTCCCTATTGTTGTCACTTAATCCATTGTCATACAATCTACTAATGAAGCAAGAAAAAAAAGTATTTGTTAATGTAAGGATTAAAGAGGACCTTAAATTGGGTTTAGACAATGAAGAGTTAGAAGTATCTAAGGATTTAGCTATTTCATTTAAAAGGAGGATATTAAAGAAAAATAAGAGTAATATTTTCTAGAAAACAAAAATAGGAGAAGTTGTAGAAAAAAGTGTAGCAAATCGTAGAGATGATAATGATGGGAATGATGCATAAGATGAAAATATGATAAGCTTGAGCTTGAAATTTTTTTGATAACTCTAACTAATTCAAGGTAGGACTTCGCAAGCTTATGGTTAATGAAAAAAGGAATTTTACTCTTACTATGACTAGACAACTTGTCAGAGCCAAATGTGTGAGTAGGTGTTGCAAATGGTACGTTTCAACCAGCTTGGTGAAAGATTAAATAGTTTTTCAAGCAACTATTTTTAACTTTTTCTAGTTATTTTCAATTCATGCATTATTAATATTATGGATTGACTATTCTAATAAATGTATGTAGGTAAGAGTTTTCAAGAAGAAGTATGTTTTCAATCCTAATTTTCACAACAAAAGTATAGGTACAAAGTGGATTGCTAAAAATTACTTTAATAACCTCTCAAGACTCACTGTATGGTAGCTAACAGACTTGACTAAGTTTGTTAGGAAAATTTTGAGAGTTGATGACAGGTATTATATTTGTTATAGGGCTAAGAAATTTGTAATAAAGGATATGTAAAGAGAAGTAAAAGTAGAATAAGTCAAGAAGTGGGATTATAGGGAAGAACTATTTATGACAAATCCTAGTAGCAAAGTTGAATTGGTTTCTGAAAGGCCATCACTTAAAGTTGATTTATAGCCATCCGTTATATAACATAAGTTTTGAATGTTGTAAAAAGGGATTCTCAGCTGGTTCTAAAAGGTTGATAGGACTAAATGGTTGCTTTCTTAATGGTATTGTAAAACCCAAGTTATTAACAACAATAAGAATATATGGAAACGTTTAGATGTTCCATGTGGCATAGGTTATAGTTTATATTGAAACAATGAGACATCTAAAACTATTGAAGAGAGAATTAGATGTAAATGATGGAGGTGGATAGCTAGTGATTTCTAATCAACAAAAGATTGTCTTAACTTTATTTGCTTTTATAAATATATTTTCTCATACTAATTATTTACTGATGTTTGTCAATTGAATGATATGTAGGGTCATACAAAGGTACTTAGTAGGTAGTTCCTAAAGGATGAAGTAAGTTTTTGGACAAGACACATAATTGCTAATTAAAGAAAGAGCGATCATGAGAGACTCAAATTGGAAACACTATTTTGGAAATATTGTAAGTCATTTGATAAACATGAATTACTTTTATATTTAAACGATTTAGAAGAGAACTTAGAAGATGCTCATATAGACTTACTAAGAATTCTAAAGGAGGAATAATTAAGAGCATATTTCAACAATTCATTAAAATGTGATATTATGGACAATAATATTTGTGAATTGTTTAATGAAAGTAATATTAAAGATCAGGCAAAGAACATTATAAAAATGTTTGAGGAAATTAGATTGCTTATATTAAAAAGATTTATTAATAATAAAAACAATGGAGAGATGAAATTCCCAATAACAAAGAACAAATTAAGATTTAGTAAGGAGGTATTGATTATGAATTTGAGAGTAATGGTGATGATGGATTTTAAGTAATCATAAAAGAGTAGTTATAAACTTGAGATGTAAGATACATGTCATGGTTGCGATCTAGTACATCAATGAACATATTGAAAAATACGTATCATATTGGTTTATAAAGGATAAGTATCTACAAGGTTATCAATATATAATAGAGATAATTTGAGTAAGACTGAACATGGATCACCATTACCACCTCTATTTTGAAAAATGCCATGAAAGTCAAAGAAGAATATAATAAAGGAGAAATGGAAGAATTCCACCAAAGGTAATAAGTTGTCAAGGAGGGAATGAAGATGACTTGTCAAACATGATAAGGACATATAACAAAACCACATGTCCAATAAAAGGTGTCTCACAACAATTTGTCATGAATATGGGACTTTATAGGGTGAGGAACCTCAGACATTAGTAACAAGACAGTTCATAACTCAACAAAGGTTATAGGTATTCAAAAATCATACAGACTTATAGGTTTGAATTATTTTTAACAATTGAGTTACCCTTTGATTATTTGTTACCTTTTTAATTAAGATAAAACAAATACAAGGATGAGGAAGACATGATCAAAAGCATCAGGAGTACTAGAGGGAGTACTATAGGAAGTTAGTGAATTAAACTATTAAGGGTATTAACATTTGCTACTTTGTAAATGCTACATCATATTAGACAATTTCAATAACATTGAATTTTGCTATTTTGTTGCTTTGTTTTAAAGATAAAAGAATATGATGCCTTTTAAATATATTTTAGGTAGTAGTTACTACTTCTATGATGTCTTTTATATTTTATATTTAATTCTAATACATAAGAGACAAAGCTTCTTCCATGATTCCTTTATGTTTATAAAGTTTGCCCTACACACCCATTAATCTAAAATAATAGAAAATTTATTGATCCAACGCATTAGCAAGCTTGCATCTATTTTTTGGCTCATAGTGTATAAGCAATAGTGTGGTAAATAAGTAAGTGGATCTTCTATGTAAGTTTAGACATATCTACTTATGGTTTTAGGGTAGTAGAAAACATCTATTTGCTATTAAGAAATTGGACTTAACAAGTGCACAAGTGGCAAAGAGAAAACATCAAATTGTTATTAACAAATTGGACTCATTAGACATTTCTTTTATTGCTTTGTTATATCTTGTTTCTTAACCCATATTAATATTTGTGCATAATATTGAGCTATTAAAACATATCATAGATGTTGTACTCCTTTTTAGGAAAAATATAAATTTGCTTTGAATATAGTAAAAGTTTCCACCTTAATATGATGATGAAAATTCTACACTTCTAACAATATAATAAAATCAAGCTAGACATAATGTTCCCATTTTTACAAAACAAGAAAGAAAGTAATGGTTATAGATATGGGCAAATGTTCATAGGTGAAATTTGATTCCAATCCATATAGTTGTCTACACTGGCGGATCTACAGTGGGGCCAGTGGGGGCACTTGCCTCCACTGCTTCCAACAAATCCTTTATAAAAAAATTATTGTTTTAAGTTTTGCCCCCATAAAAAAAATAAAATTTTACT
>JAOSBK010000009.1:5563530-5577606 GCA_027568895.1 Erythroxylum shatona | reverse complement strand
AATTTTGCCCCTATTAAAAATAAAATTTTGTCTTTAATAAAATTTTGCCCCCACTCAAAAAAATTTCTGGATCCGCCCCTGGTTGTCTACGTGTTCATAATATTGCCACGTAGATCTTTAAATGTCATTTTAAAGTTTGCTCCTTTAGTCACGTCAATAAATTTTAGTGGAGCTTATCTTTTAACCTGAGTGATACCATTTTTGAAAAGTTAATCACTAAATTAAAAAAAAATTAGCACTAAAAATGAAAAAATTCTAAAAGTTTGGCATTATAAAATTTGTTGTCATTCAATTTTTCAACCCTCCATGTCCTTTCAAAGATTTTAAACACAACTTCTTTAATAAAAACTTTATCTAAAACTGTTTCAATTTTTTTGTAAAAGGTATTTTGATGATCAAAAGGGGTTTCTTTAAAACCTTTCCAAATTAAGGGATAACAGAATTTGCATTGCCAAAATTCCTTTTAATTATGACAATAATATGCATCGTCCCCTAAATGTTAATAATCCTATTATGATTAAGCACCCAATTTATTGTATTGATTCATACAAAGTTATTAGAAAGATTACAATTATTCGATACAACTTGAAGTGCTTGATTCTTCCTCATTGTTAGTTCTTAACTTGAATTTCCTTAAAATGTAATTGAATTGTACTTAGTACTTCCATGTTGCTCATTTGGCTCCCTTTGACGATTTTGCCCATTAAATAACTTTGCTCTTCCATGAAACATGATCTTTCACACATTGCTAGATTCTTTAACCTATTAACTTAATAATATCAAGAAAAATAACAACATTACTAGCAAAATATATTATTATCAAAAAAAATATGGGCTAAAACCTCAATTGGTCCAATAAAAGTCATAAAGAAAGAGCAATAAATGAAAGTACATGTAAGTGAATATAATAAAATTCTTTTATTTTTATTTTTTGTGTGTAATGATTCTAAGAAGATGGATAGTGTAGATAGGAGCTTAGGGGATTGGCGAAGGTGCTGATTAAATTAAATATAATTTAAAATATTAAATAAAAATAATCAATGAAATTAAAAATAAATTAGATTAAGAGAGTGAGGATTATTATTTCACAATGGCGGAAGAATGTCAAAAGAAGATAAAACAGGAAAATGACGATACGACACGGGGGGAAGAGGCGTTTAGCCCAAAAACCCGAATCTCTTCATTTAGGGTACTCTGTCACTCTCGAGGGTTATAACAAGTTTGGCATTTGAGGTTTTAGGATTTGTAATATTAGAACCTTCAACTTCAATGGCTTCCCTCTTCAAGGTACGCACTGTTGTTCCTCCGCACATAGTTATTAGTTCTCAATTTCTTGGCTATAAGAAAAATTAAATTTGGTTGATGTTGTCAGGATCCAAACAAACTATCAGTGTATAGGGACAGAAGATTTCCAGGTACTCAAGAGGAATTCGAGCATGCACTTCAGACGTCATCAACTGTTTACATTGGAAACATGTCTTTCTACACAACGGAAGAACAAATTTACGAGCTTTTTTCTCGAGCTGGAGAGATTAAGAAGATCATTATGGGATTGGATAAGAACACCAAAACTCCTTGTGGCTTTTGTTTCGTTTTGTATGTTTTTTTATTCCTCACATTATGATGTGCTTTTGTTACTTGTTTTTTGATGGGTTTGGTTTTGGCTCCTCTACCATGAACATTGCCTTCTTCCCCATTTCTTTTTCTTTTCTCAATCTTTTGTTAGTTTCTTTTTGGATGAGTAAGAATTCACTAATGGAGTTTTAGGTAGACTAAAACTCGAGCGCGACGATTGAAAAAGATAAAAAAATAACTTTCTTCCTCATGTTCCACGTTCTTTAATTTGTTGCGTGGAAATTATATGAAAACGTACCAACCTCACTATAGAGTTATTTTCAACTCTGAAAGAGCTTAAATAGAGTTTTCCCTATTCCAAAGCCTGTATGATTTGCTCCTTTAGGGGAAAAAATGGAAATAAGTTTTAATATTGGGGCTCTTAGTTGGTTTTTGTACTTGTGTGTTATCAGATTTTATTCTAGGGAAGACACAGAGGATGCAGTAAAATATTTAAGTGGAACTATTCTTGATGATCGTCCTATACGTGTGGATTTTGATTGGGGTTTTCAAGAAGGAAGGCAATGGGGCCGTGGTAGAAGTGGTGGACAGGTGATAGTTCTGTTCCGGCTAGCAATTGTGAACATGTTTGACCTTTTGCTTATATACATTATCTGTTTTTCCTGTATTGTTGCAGGTGCGTGATGAATATCGCACAGATTATGATCCTGATATCCTTTATTTACCAAGTGTTCTCAATGTTATTCATCTTTTCATGAAGATGTGAGCAGTGTTAAAAATATTGCTGACCCACTACGAGATCGGCAATTTACCATGTGATTGAAAATGTCCAAATGCTTAAAGCATAGATTTTCTGGACTTTCGCATTCATTTTTTATGTACTCTACACAAGCTGAAACTACATTTCTGTCTTCCGGAAATTGTGAGAAGTGGGATCAATCTAGAAGTGTATGGACCTAGGTCATGTTACAGTTCAAGTAGATCAAGTTGAACGGTTATTTTCTTCCAAATGACTTTCATATGGGTTGGCAAGTGTATGTTAGACTGGTAATTGTAATCATTGTCATCTGTGCTATCTTTGGCTTACTGGGATCAATGTCTTTGTGTGGTTCTGGATCATGTCCTTATTTTATCCAGGTCTATCTTCTATAAAACTTGGCTGATTGCATTCCTTAAATATGAATACTTCCTTCTATGTTTATTCGCATTTCTGATGATTTGGAACTGAAACTCACCTCACTAATAGACTGTAGAGTAGGCCAGATTTGCTTATTGTGCTTGTTAATTATCCACATATTTTCAATGTCGTTCTTCTTCTTCCCTTATATTAGCACTAAAGGGGCATGATTCTATTGAGTATTTTAGCTGACCTGTTTCCAATATACATGAATGAATTTCATTTTTCCTCAGATAGGCCTAACTGCTTTGCCTAGTCAGAGTAGGTTGGCACCTCATTTGCACGGACATTTAGCTATGTACTACTGCTATTGACTTGTGCAGTGTTAGACTAACATGGATATTTGGTAGATTCAAGCTCCATTTATGAATGATTTCATTTAGTAATTGGATCATAGTTGAAATACGCTGGCTTGTTGACCAATTCATCTTTGATTTAAAATCAGTTGAAAAAGTTCCATGTCTCCTTTCAGTTTTCTTAACATGTTGTACGCAGAGGTGGTTATGGAAAGTTAATTCAGCAAGAGCTAGAAGCACAAAGACAGCTTGTTGATTACGGTGCTGGATCATTTGGTTCTTTCCCTCCAATTATGCCATCTCATTGTAAGTTGTTGTTAGTATATGAAAATTCCACTTTATGAGTTATAAGCATGTAATATGTGGTCGTGAAAAATGGAAATCCAAAACATATTAAATGAACTATCTTGATTCTTGCAACTTAACTTGCCTAGATGGAAGGCTTATTTCAGACTTTGCAAACCTTGTAATGCTGTCAGGTCTTTGTGAATAAGCATATAGGGTTGGATAAACTCCATATGTACACAGGTAGAGGCGATCCTCTCACTTCATATTCATTGCATCATAACTGAAGAATCTAGAGTGGAACTAAAACTAATATGTTGTCTCTAGTAAGTACAATTGATATTGGAAATGATAAGTACCACTTGAAGCAATGAACTGCTAAACAATGATTACATACAACTGATACACTATGGGTAACAGATAGTTGCTCTTACATTTGAAACTTTAACAAACAAGGCATTGCTTGCATGGACCAAGGCTGAGTTATTCACCAAATGAGCCTGGATTGCCTTCTCTCCAAATATATATGTGAACAAATATTATGAAGTTCTATCTCAAACAAAATGGGAAATTTAAAGCCATCATATGAGCAATATATTTTAAGATAAAAATTGATATTTAAATGAGAATGATAATGATGAACAAATATTAATAATATATTTTACCTTGTAAAGAAAAGAAATGCCTTATTCTTCTACACTTTTTAGATGCCTGATTTTGATTTATGGTGTTTCTTTTATTGCAATCTATTTTCTGGTTGTATTATGGATGCCCATTTATTCTAAGTTGTAATATGATGAAGTTCAAATCTAGGAAGGCATGCTTTGTCGTTTTGCATTTTTTGTGATTATTTTAATATTTTAAGCTGTTTTTATTCTTTATAAAGTCTAGTCGAAACTATCTAGTGTGATCTCTTCCTTTACTCAGATTGATAGTCTGGGTCAGATCTGAAATTTTTAATCATGCAGATGGTAGACCTGGTGGAGGCCATGGTCATGGCAATTCTCATCGTCATGGTAGAGGTACTCTCTCTCTCTCTCTCTCTCTCTCACTGTGTGTGTGTGTGTACTTTACAGTAGTGATTCTTGCATTAGGCTTAGTAAGAGAATTGTACAAAATGGGCAAATTATACACTATTGCATTGCATCAGCCTTGCTTTGATTTTTAAATTGTATCAGGCTAGCTTGGATTTTTAATCTGTATCAGCCTTGCTCTGATTTTTAGACCTTTGTTATGGTCCTATAACAATTCATTCAATCTGTGACATTTTGGTGAAGCAGATTATCACCGAAAACGATACAGGGATGATGACCGACATGCACATGAAACTTCAAAAAGAAACTCAGATCATGAATCGAGGAGGAATTCTGATCCTGATTCCCGCCCGGTAACTTTTTAAGTTAAATGGCTTAAAATTGTTTCCTAATCGTGCCAATTTTGCAAGTGATTTCAAACCATATGGCTCCTTTTTCTGCAAATTACTGATTTGAATTCTTTGTGGTGACTGCTTAGTTACCCAAAATTCTCATATATATATATATATATATATATATTTATGTGTGTGTGTGTGTATGTATGTATATATCTATATAGCTTAAGAAATCTTAAATGCAGTTGCAGAAATCATTGTTTCTTTCATGTTATAGGAGAAGAATCCTCGTTTCCGAGAGAGTGGTGACTCTGATGATGAGGATGAAGATCAGAGAAAGCAACGATCTTAGCCTACTCTTCCATTAATACTTCATAAGGTGTTTATTATACTTATAAATTGTTGTACTGAAACCTTGGAAGGATGAGATGACTACTACTTAAGCTTTGTACTCTTTTTTGGTCTCTACTTAGATTTGAGTGATGGGCCAGTACTAGAACTTTTCAAGACTATGTACAGATATGGGAACACAAGATTGGTTTCAGATCAAAAAGTCCTTTTTCTGTTTAGCATGTCCAATCTTTTATTCCTGATATTGGAACTCTTTGAGGTTTCTAGTGACCTCGTGTTGCCTGTTTACTCAGCAAGCTTATTGTCATTAATCTTCATTAACTTGTGTAGAACTGACAATGGAAATTTTACGTGGCTACATGGTCTTTTTACAATGAGGATGCGTGGAGGGAATGAGGCAATGATATATTGTATCCTAATTTTCTACGATTTTATGAAAATAGGGTTCAAAATTGAGTTGTTGCATGATTAAGTATACCTATTTTTTACATTTTAAAGATAAAATATTAAATCGGAGGAGTGATGGTACTAGCAGTGCTTACAAGAGAATACCGAGGCCATGAGGCTATGCCCAAAGAAGAGAATTAATTAAGCTAGCAAAGGGAATAGCAAATTCTAGGATTAGGCACAAGCTTGTTCTATATTCCTCATTTACATCGCATCAATGCTATAACCTAATGTAACTCAGTAACTCAGAAAGATTTTTGTGTCTACTTTACATTTGAGTTGAACCTTGTTTGCCATTCAATAACTACGGGCCAATCTTGCACTAAGCATTGTTGGTTGCAGAGTTTTAGCATCTTGTTCCATATCAGTCTTGTGAATTGGCGCTCAAATAACAGATGATTGAGGGATTCAGGTTTTTGGTTATAGAGAGTACATTTTTGGTTGTTGGATGAGTCAAAGTATTCTTCGCCAAAGCACAAGGGATCTTTAGGTATATTGTTTAGGCACTATATGAGGTTTTCCATTCCATAAACAAGAAGTTTTGCACATGATTTGTCAGTAAACTTGCCAGATATGTATCTCAACCAGGTAATCCTATATTCATTCTTGGGATTGGCTTGATAGGTAGGATTATTACCAAGATTTCTCATGCAGCTCCATATAAGATCAACTGCCTTGACCATCTACATCCCTGAATGTTAGAGCTAATTTTTATGGATTCTGGAATGTTTGCCACCAGGAGTCTAGCATTAGGTTGTTCATGTGTGGGGAGTCTACTAATTTTCGTACCAAATTGGGGTTCTCTCTCCATTCCCCATAATGCACTTTATTACTACATTAAATTTCTCTTTTTTTGGAAGTCTACATTAGAGTCGATGGTATGTTAGCATTGGCTTGAATTTTTCATAAGCCTGGCCTTTTTAAGACTTTAATGTGCATTCATTGCAGTTAAAGGGATTCTTGATCTATAAAGAGCATCTATATTATCTTTGTTAACAAAACTTGTTGTTTTGATAGCTCTAAACCATATTCCCACTTGGTCCTTAGGCTAACAAACTTTTGCTTATTTGAATTTGGCCTTGTTGCTACATTTTGTATTTTTTCAATGGCTTTGCTTATATTGGTAGGGAGGAAGAGAGGAGAGCATTAGTAAACCTACAAGTTGCAAAGAACATATTTTATTAGTTCTAATCTCCTAACAATGGTGGAAAATTTCGCCAACTTCCAGTTCTTTTGTTTATTGCACCAAAGTCGAGTTGACAATCTTTGAAGGTAAGTTTTGAGGCTACAATTGGGATGCTAACATATTGCAAAATTAATGTTGCTAGCTGAGGCAACGAGGCCAAGAGATTGCCTTTTATTTATTTTTTTGGCAGGGAGACTTGATAATCTTCGAAAGTTTTGATGGCAATCAAGGATAGCCTTCACTGATTCAATGTCCCTACAAAGCATAAAAATATTATCTAAAAATGTAATGTTAAAAATTTTGATTGTTTTGCACTTAAAATGGTAATAAAATTTCTTTTCCTTCTCAATGTTATTGGTTGTTAGCTTGGGGAGGGGAGGACTTCAGTCTTGATGCTGAATAAATAGGGCAATATAAGTTCTCCTTATCTTAATCCTTTCGCTACTTGGAATGCTATTGTAGGTTCCTCATTCAAAAGTATATTAATGACATAAAGGTAAGATTTTGTCATACCCATTTAATGGACTTATTGGGGAATCCAAAAGTTGTTAACATGTTAAATAAAAAGCTCTAGTCTACTAGGTCAAAAGCTTTTTTACAGTTCATTTTTTGTGCTCAACTCTTTAATATTAGTCTTCCTATGACAATTCTTGAAAATTTCTTATACCAAAAGCATATCAATTCTTGAAAACTTCTTATACTAAAAGGATATTATCCCTTTTAATCTTAGATGAACGCACCTTGACTTAGGCTTATAATAAATTGGAGGATGACCTTAAGTTTGGAGGCTGACATTTTTAATATAATATTGTACACTACATTTCAATATAAGATTGGTTTGTCTTGCAAGATTAAGGATTACGGATTTTAAGTATGAGTCATATGGATATCTTATTGAAATCCTTTGATAGCTTGTTTGAGAAGAAGAACATTAAAATTACGTTAGAAACAATATCTCCTATAAGCCCCTAAGATTTCTATATATAAGAAAAGAATGCATTCAATTTCTCTCGAGTTGGGGCTTTATTCCTATCCATATTGAACAAAGTTCCATTAATATCAACTCTCACAAAAGGGCCAATGAGGAATTCTACTTGCTTATTAGTGATTGAGTGTGGAATGAAAGATTTGATTTCATAAAGACAAGAAATTATATCTCTTTTGCTTCCTAAAGAGTTCTTGAAAATGTTAAACCAAAGAATTTAGGGTCCTTTGCTCTTGGTGTGCTATGCTTGAGTTACATGTGAGGGAGCTAATTTTGTTAATATTGATTGAAGATAGAGTTATGGTATAACTTTTTATTTTTTTCACCATCCTTCAGCTACTGGACTTTGCATCTCTACCTAAAAAGAGAGTTATGGTTGTCGAAGGTTGCTATATAATTATTGAGAGCAAGTTTTTCTTGTTGCATGAGGTTAAGATCCTCAGGGTTGGATGAGAGTTTTGTTTGAATGTCCATCAAATGAGTTTTGGAGTCTAATATTAACTACAAAGTGTTACTATTGACTCCTCTATTCATGTTCTTTAGTTCTTGCTTGATTTCCTCAAGTCTTTTCATGCATTTATAAGAAACAAATGCAAATAACTTGTTTTATTCCTCTAAAGACATGTGTTGTTCATGGATCTTAATCAAATAATTGTTGAATCTAAAAGGCCATTTACAAATAATGGAGGAAGTATTAATAAAAGTGGTTTGAGAAAGAGGGGAGAGGGAGGTGAAAATTGCTTCTGGTTTGTATGAAGTAAGAGATCTAGGTAGAGTTGATAAGGGTTATATCCAACTTTTTTCTGAATTGAAGTTATTCCTCCTATTTATTGCTTCATATAAATTGGAGCCCATTAAATTTGAGGTCCTCAAGACCAACCTTATATAAGAATTCTCTAAAGTCATATGCATTGTACTTCATCAAGCACCTTGCATCAACTACATGAGATTAAAGCGTGTTATTGAAATTCCTTAGAACAAGTCAAGGGTTTGAAATTGAAATAACTAAGGCTATAATGTTAGATAATAGAGATTTCCTTTGAGAGGCTAGGTTTTGTACATAGATAAACATAATATCTGGCAATGTGGTAATTTTAGTTTAGGTGACCTTAATAAAAAATTTATTTGTTCTTGATCCTTACTTGATTTGAATCAAAAGCTATCAACACTCTACCATTGAAGTGAGCTTGGTGAAAGATTGAGTGATAGGCATTGTTCAAACACTCAAGGCCCTGCTCAAAGTGATTGGCCTTTATTTTGGTCTCTAAGAGACCAATTAAAAGAGATTTTTTGGTGATCAAGAAATCACCCAGTGCTAGCTATTTATGAAGAAAATTTAGTCCTCTAACAGTTCAAAGCACAATAGACTTTAAGAGGAGTTATGTTTAGTAGTATGGCCTTTCTTTTTTCCTACTTGATGTTCTTTTGGTGATAATTAAGGAATTGTTCTTAGTTTCCTCAATGGAATTGTCTGATAAATGCCTGGGTGAGGAGTAGGCCACTTACTCTGGTTGTAATTATAGTATAGCAACTTTCATACTTAGTGATGCTTCCTCCAAAGTTTTTATTTAAAATTTAATAGAATTTGCTATTAGAGACCCCTCAGCTAGTTGATTAAAGACAAGTGCCTCATTTCTTGAAACCTTTATATTAGTACTCACTACAATTGGAGCATGTATCTTTAGTGCAATCAAGTTTTGTATGATCAAAGCCTCTAAGATCCTTTATTCTTCATTACTAGGTGAGATGTCATCTTTTGGATTCTCCTCTTCCAAGTTTTCCTTAAGATTGAGCCTCATTAACTCATTATAGCTTTATGTTGCAAATTTTTGAGTTTTATGATGTGGTTCTTTTGAGGGATTCTATAGTAGGATAGGGAGATTTTTGATTCCATCAGACCCTCATCTTTATCCAACCTGTGGATTTTCAAAGTGTTAGGTAGTCCTTTTTGCATTTCCAGCTAGAGACATAGTAATTTGCCTATATAGCTTGTTTGGTAATTAAAGCCTGTGGTTGACCAATATTCCAAAGGGTTGTCATGGAATTTCACCTAAATTGGAAAATTTTCCATACTATGTTTGTTTAGTCACACTTGGTTATCACATTAGAAGCAAAATGGGTTCCCATTTACATACTAGGGACCTTGTTCCAATATCTTCATCATGTTTGAGATGTTAGTGAATTTGAAGAGGAAGTATTCCTTCTTTGTGAAAAGGTTTGTTCCAAACCCATCTGACTTTATTCTGACTCAACCTAAATCTACATTTGAGGATTTGATGAAATATCTTAATAATGTGGCTAACCAACTTTCTACTTTAACTTTGAGTGTTTCAATTGGTGGTGAGATGACTAGAGAGTCTATTTTTGACACTTGATGAATGTATCTAACCTATCCATTAGTGCCTAGTTGGTCATCAACAGTATAGCATTATGTTTTCCTAGATACAAGTAGACCAGAAGTAAGATAAGGATGAGGGTTCATAGAAGTTTGAGAAAGTGAGCAGGAACTTCTAGATCTAAAAGGGAAATTGAAGATTTGTAAAATAAGCAACAATTGAGTTAATCACTTGGGCTATAGCTAAAGGAGTTACATAGAGGATAAAGCAACAAATACTGAGAACAAGGTGGGGGATTGGGACATGGATGAAGAAAAAGGAGAGTGTACCTATTGTGGATTTGGTAAAAGACCAGGAAGTAGAGAGGGGGGGGGGGGGGGGGGGGGTAAAAAATGGCCATTTGGTGAGCTAATAAGTAGGGGAGATTCACCATGGGTGGAACTAATAAGTTTATCTCTTTCTTTATCCAGATCTAACTCTATTCCCAAAATGTAAATGAAGTAGCTTTAGATCTTAAGAAAGAAAAGCCTTCTTGTGAATGATGACAAAAAAGGGTAGTATAAACAAACTTTAACTTGAAAAAGGACCAAAAACTGGGAAAAAATTGTGCGCATTCCAAAAGGATTAAAGAGAGTGGGCAAAAAATTTTCTCTATAAGAATGCTTAATGATAGTTTAAGATAACTATACCCTTTCATTCTTCCTTTAAGATGAAGAGAAACTCCAACTAGCAAATGAAATCTACAAATCAAAAGACCCATGCACGTTAACTGTAATAGCTTAAAGGCTCACATATTTCAATGCGATAATGAATCTTATAAATTCTTTGAAAAATGCTTTGAATTGTGTTTACATAACACCCAAATGTTTTTCCATGTCAAAATCAATGAAAAAAGTATTTATTTATAGCCTTTAGGACTCATTATAACTATTAGAACTAAGAACTAGTCATTGCTAATGGCTAGTTATAGTATAATCATCGACCACTACCGTACACTGATCGACCATTACTATGTACTTGTTAATCACTATTTTATATTGGTCGATCATTATTGCACATTGGCCTACCAATGTAAATTAATTAAAAAATAGCCATTGTAATGCTATTAGGAATTGATTGGTTTTCAAGGCTGAACTACCTCTAACCTAGTTCAGTTGCTTCTTTTGATAATCTATCTATAACTCTCCTTTCTCACCCACGACCCCACCTTAACAGTTTATTATTAATGGAAAACAATAACTAGTCTACAAGCTCACTCTCTTATGGATTTCAACGTTCCCTTAGCAAATAACACAAACCACATGAGCTTACCATTTTATGTATCCCCAAATATAAAACAATCACCTAACACACAGAACAATAATTCCCTTTGCTACTAGGTGCTCAATCTAAGCATGCTTTAGTTTAGACACAAAAATCTTATGGACTAAGGTTGTAAGGGACCTTAATGCATTTATAGGGATCCACTATATCCCTCCTTCAACTGGCTAAGATGTAATTGCACCACCGATAAAGTTTCCTAGCTAAGTAGCTAAGAAATGGAATGCCTCTCTAGTAGGAAGATTTATAGAAAAGAGATTGTCATTCCCAGTTGTTAACCACTGGGTGAATACAAAATGGAGGAAACTAGGGATAGAAAACTATCTCATCACTGAAAATGAACTTTTTATTTTCGAACTTTCTAATAAGGAAATGGAAAGAAGGATACTAGAAATGGGACCATGGCACATCTAGGGAAGACCAATGATACTTCAAAAATGGGAACCAGTTTTCCATCTTAATAAGACTGAGCTTTATGCTTTACAAATTTTGGTTAACTTCTACAAAATTCATCTGCTAGTCCTCTGAAGGCCTCAGCTACCTAGAAAGTGCACTTTGAAGGACTATATCATTGGATGGTAACATTGCTAACTTGAAGGGGATAGGATTCGTCTATAAATGCATAAAGGTCAAACTAGAAAAGGATATACCTAATGAGCTAACATCATGAATCTAAGTACAAGATATATCCTAACTAAGGATCAAATAAAGATTACATACCTATGGAAAAAACTAAGAAAAGTTTTGATCAAGGTCTAGAGAGTAAAAAGCAACATCAATGCTGACAAAAAAATGTGAAGAGGTGGAAGTGGTCACATAAGAAACAGTTGTGCAGGTTACTTAGGAGGATCAAGTGGAAGAGGTAGTTATAACTACTATGAAACCTTCTAATCGTAAGACTATTATAGAATAAGAGGTCAACAACATGGAGACACTTCAAAAGCTTAAGGAAAAAGGCAAGGAAATCCTACATCAAACTCCTAGAGCATAAGAGATAAGTCCCACTTCTAAAGCTATGACCTCTAAAGAACCTAGTTGGTAGAAGAATTTCGGGATCCTAGTACGAACAAACACAAGTCTAGGAGAAAGAAAGCTAAATCCAGGAAGGGATAATAGACATAATAGTATGGAATATAAGAAAGCTTAATTGCCCTAATAAACAAAACACTTTAAAGGATATCCTCATTGCTAAAAAGCCTCATTTTGTTGTTCTTGTAGAGAGTAAAATAAAAGAAAAGACATAAGCCTCATTTTGTTGTTCTTGTAGAGAGTAAAATAAAAGAAAAGACATATAGCAAAGCTCTGTATTTTTTACAAAGGAATTGGGTCAAGCTCAAAAATATTTTCAATCCTAGGTGGAAGGATAATAGTTGCATTTGCTCCTAACTACTTTTCATTATCTAACTAAGATAAGTCAAAACAACATATTCATTATAAGATGACCACGAGACACTCTAATTGCAAGACTACTATCACAAACATTTATGCAGAGAATTGGGAGTTTTAAAGGACAATATATGGAAGGAGTTCTTTAATCTAACACCTAAAATTGATTCACCCTGGATAATAGCTAGGGAATACAACTGTATAATGTCAATAAATGAATCTAATGGAGTTCTAACTCATTCTAATAGGAAGTTTCACGAACTGATTGAATTAACATCTAGAAATGAATTGGTGGACTTGAGATTTACAGGATCCTTATACATATAGAGCAACAAGCAATGTGGTGGAAGATTTATGCAGAGCAAACTTGAAAGATGCTTATTCAATGCTGAATTTCTGATGCACATTTTAGGCCAAGCTTAATATCTGATCATTCCATAATTGAGGTTACTGTTGAAAATCACATAGAAACTAGTAAATCCCCTATTAAATTCTTTAATTCTTTACTCCAACACCCTAATTTGGAGAATGCAATAGCCAATAGTATCAAAAGTATACAGAAGGTACCTAGGCATATTGATTTATTAAGTTCCTCAAACTTTTAAAAAGCTCATTTTAAGCAAATGCTAAGCCATAACTCTGATCCTCTTCAATTTTGCAAAAGGAAAACATTAGAATCCCTTATGAAATTCCAAGTAGAACTAAGTAGGGATCCAACCAACATAACCTTAACGGAAAAGAAAAAGAAGGAATTGCATAATTATTACACTAAACTTAAGGAATATAACTCACAGCTTAGGCAAAAGTCAAGAATAAAATGTTTGAAGAAGGAGATAAGAAAGTTAAGTCTTTTTATAATATAATCAGGGACAAAAGGAATTAAAAATATGGTGTATCTTAAGGGTCCAAATGGATTAGTAGCTATTGACTAAGAGGAAATGAAATGAATGGTTCAATGCTATTATGTAAAGCTTTTTGGAAGAAGTTGCAATGTTAATTCAACTCCATAAGAAATTCAAGATTCTTTAAAGGGCACAATCTTAATTTCACAAACTAAAGAAATAACAAGGAGAGCTACACATGAAGAGATCATATCCACTATATTCTCACTCAACCCTTACAAAGCCAAAGTCTAGACTGTTTTAACACAAAATCTTTCAATCCTCTTGGGGCACCACTTGTTGGACCCCGATCTTTGAGTGACATTGAGAAATATTAAGTGAAATTAAATGAGTGGTTTCACATATGTACTGTGAAATAAAAGTATTTATGCTTTGAGGAAATTCATAAGAAAAGAATGATTTTGATTTTGATACCTTTGGGTTTTGAGTAGCTTGGTATGGTTTATGAAATGAAAGTGGAT
>JAOSBK010000009.1:5550253-5563430 GCA_027568895.1 Erythroxylum shatona | reverse complement strand
ATACCTTGAATGTATTCGAAGAGTTGAAAGGAATATTGTGCTTACTTAAGAAACTCTGTGGTTTTGAATGTATATGAAATTCTGTCTGTGCATTAAAGTGAAAACTATGCATATTATATTTTGTTATTTGGTACACTTCATATAATGCATGTTCTGATAAAGGTGTTGTGATTGTATGGAGCATCTACCCATACATTTAGCACTCGAGGCTAACCATGCTGGTCCGGTTTAATATCGATGGATGTATCAATTTAAGAGGTAATTATAGTTAATATTTAAATAAAACTAATAGCATGTTTTAATAACAGAATTGTAATAACCCTGTTTGTAATGTAGGTATTTGCATAACTTAAAGAAAAACATCAAAAACAAGGCTAGAGTTTAAGGTTTAATATGTAATGCTTATTTAACGGAGGAAGTAAGTACAATTTGTTTATATTCTTTCGAGTCACATGTGCATGTAAAAGAAAGAAAAGTTCTTCGTAATGACGATGAGGAAGAAATGGGTGATGTTGATGGTAACTTATCCATTTTCATATATCCAGGATGAACATAGGGACCTTCAATAAGAAGAATGTTAACAGCATAAGAAATAAAGGTTGCCCATGGTTACATTTTATTGAATTGTCAAGAGGTTTAACCTTTCGTGCAGTAAGTTTAATTTGATTTTGAAGTAGATTATTTAAGTTTTCAAAGTTACTGTTGTTCACAACTAAAATATATAATAATGCTTCTACATTATATGAGGAATGGTTATGCGAGCTAAAGCTCAAAACAAAATAGGATGATTTTAATAAAGAAGCTAAAAGACATTTTCCTCAATGATTCAAGAAATATGTAAGTTTTCATTTGTAATAATTGAAATGGTTGAATTATGATACCAAACTGATTAGATAACATTATACTATTTAATATCATAAAAAATTTTGTTTAAGCTTAAGAAAATCCAACAAACAACAAGTTCATAAGTGATCTTACAAAAAGACATTTGTGAACTGTTAAATCGTATCCAGTGCATTTTGTTAATGGATACAAATTTCATACAGAATGTCATGGTTATAGCATAACAACAGTAAATAATGGACATATAGGGAGAATTGATGAACTACTATGGTAAAATTATTGAGATACTTGAAACTGAGTACCCTACATTGCCAATAAAATGGAGTGTGATATTTAAGTGTGATATTTACATGTGAATGGTTCGATCTAACTCCTATTGTTGGAATGAATGTGTACAGCTAATATAATCCATTTGAAATTAACTAGCGAAGAAGATTTAGACAATTGGAACCTTTCATGTTAGCGATGTAGGCAATCCAGATGTGTTATGTCCCTTTTCCTAGCTTATGAAGAGATAAGTCAGATTGGTTAGCCATTTAGAAAGTAAAACCTAGACGTGTTTTTGAATTACAAGGAAAAGAAAAAAATAAAAGAATTGAAAGTGAAGCATTTTAGGTAGATGTTTACGAAATAAATGCATGTATAACATGTTAGGTCAAGAAGACTTCACTTCTTCTATTAATTTTTATGATAATCAAATAAAAATAATCATAAAAGCGCGTGAATTGTTTTGATGAGTTTGTTAAATGCGCAAATAATTGTAACACAAATTATCAACTTAAGGCAATACTTAAGACCCAAGACGGTCAACTCAAGACGATACATAATACTCAAGGCCAAATCAAGACGATACTTAAAAGTTGAATATGACAAAGCATCTTAGATAGACCAGACGAAAGTGCGAAGTGCATCACCAGATGAAGTATAATATTAGACGAAGCATAACACCAGATAAAGCGTAATATCAGACGATGTAAATGAAAAATATTCTAGAATGTCATCAGTTAGTTAGTTGGAGTTAGTTACAAGACTCAACTAATAACGGTTTCTAGAAGATTCAAGTAGAAGATTTAAGTTATAAATACTAGTTAAAGCCATAAACTAACACAATATAAGAGAGAAAATCTGATTGTACAAAACTTACTTAGAGAAACTCTGTATTTAAGTGCGAAAGAAAGAGAGCGAATACATCTGTAAGGTGAAGCTCAAACAATATCTTTCCAAGAAAAAGAAAGGCTAAAGCATGGAGAGGTTAAAGAAGCAGATAAAGAATACTTTGTGAGAGTGACCTGAAAAGGCTCTGCAAGTGTAGAAATAATACTTGTAATGTTGAAGAGTATAGTGAAATCTCAGACAAACTTTGAAGACTGGACATAGCCCAAGGTTAAGGGTGAACTAGTATAAATTGTAATGTCATATTCTCTAACCCTTATCTCTTTAATTTTCTTGTTGTTAGAAGAATAGATAATAATTTCTGCTGTTACATTATTCATCAAATTAAGTGAATTATTTTGTAATCGTATGAATTTGTAAAGAAATTCAAGAAGATTTTAAAGATTAATATCTTAGACGATTTAACACAATTCAACCCCCTTCTTGTGTATTCTATATATTATATGTGATTTCTGTATTAACAATTGATTTACTTCATAACATATGACAAGAATGAATGTTTGAATGATCCAAATAATCAATATATTGAAATTTCATCTGGAGAGGATGAGGAAGGAGAGAGATCTGAAGAGGAGTTTGAGTTTGATTATAATTCTTCGAAAAAAGAAGGTGATGATGATTTTGATTTTCACATAAATGCTAACAATATTAATTTGTTTTTATAATAGACTATTATATGAATAAATCTATTATTGCATCAATAATATATTGCCACGTATTGAATTTATATTGTTCTATTACTGGAAGCTGGTAAGAAGATTGATCAATCCTCTTATCTAAGGATGAAGTTGGTAAAAAGATTGATCAAACTCTTTTTAGAGGAAGTATTGGTTCTTTGCTTTACCTAACTGCAAGCAGACCTGATATATTGTTTAGTGTTTGTTTGTGTGCAAGATTTCAAGCAAATCTTAGAGAATCTCATTATATTGCTATCAAAAGAATATTGAGATGCTTCGCAAGTTCTACTAATCTTTGCTTAATGTATGAGAAAGGTAAAGATTTCAGGTTAATTAGCTAATGTGATGCTGAATATGCTAGAGATAGAATTGATAAAAAGAGTACAAGTGAAGGTTGTCACTTTCTTAGTCATAATCTAATTTCTTGGTCAAGCAAAAGGCAAAGTTCAATTGCTCTATTTACCGCAGAAGCTGAATACATATCAGCTGCAAGCTGTTATTCATAAATGTTATGGAATAGGTATCAGTTAGAGGATTATTCTATCTAAGAAGATCAAATTCCAATCCTCTGTTACAACACAAGTGCTATTAATCTCTCAAAGAATCCAATACAACACTCAAGGGTAAAGCATATTGAAGTTAGATATCATTTTATAAGAGACTATATACAGAGAGGGATCATCAATCTACAATTTGTTGAGACGAATCAACAATGAGCGGATAGTTTTACCAAACCCTTAAGTGAAGACAGATTCAAGGAAATCAGATGAAACCTAAATATCGTAATGTTAAATGACCATTCGTCTGACACTTCATAAGCAAATGATTTATACAGAAGAAGCTAAAAAGTCGTAATTTCAAGTAAAATAGTTACAGTAAGTTATGAATGGTAAAATTTTCAAAATTATGTATAAAAAGGAAATCTTCTCAAGATTCTAAAACACCTTACACTCTAGAATTTTCTTAAAAAACTTCAAAACCAACTTGTTTAGTGCTCTTAACAAAGATGATTCAACTGTTCTAAACTTCAAGTTCTTCTCATTTCATATCTTTATCTTTTTATACTAACCTCGCTTTGTTAAGCAAAATACATTTCTGTGTTTAGTGTTTATTTGTTATAGATCAAAAATGTCAAAATCTCTTGTCTATAGGAGACATGTCGATTTCACTTCCTTGAAGAAAAATCAGATGGATATCGAACCAGATATTGAAGCAATTGGATGGAAAATTTTCTTTAACATCCACGAGGCGATATATCTGAATGAAATATATGAGTTTTGGAAGAATGTAAAGGTAGTGGACAACACCTTAGTATCGTTGGTAGATGGGTTGTTAGTAATAGTCACACAAGATTCTATCAAAAGACTATTAGGAGTCTAAGTATTGGAGCAAAATTGTCTAACAATACAAAATGGATTGCTCAAGGTCATAAAGATAAAGCTAACATCAATTGATAACTATATGGATGTAGTAATCTAGGAGTCAAGAAGTCTTCAACCCTCATTCCGAAGGCTAGGGTTATTCATTCACTTCTTCATCATTGTATTCTACCAAGAGTAGGACCAAAGGATATGGTGACAATGAATGATGAACATTGTTTGTTTCATCTACTTACTCACTAACCCATTAATCTTTTATTCTTGATTATGAAGAATGTGATAAAGGTTAGGGAGGATTATTATGGCTCTTTACCTTACGGTATGATGTTGACAAGATTCTTTAAAGAATTTGTAATTCTACTTGATAGAGGTAACAGAGTGAAGATGAATGTTAAGAGTGTTATTAATGCCTCTACTATTCACAAAATGGGAATCAAGATTGAAGCTGAAGTGGATATAGATTTTACACCAAAAGCAAAGTCTGAGGTGGAGCTTATAGCACGATGAAGCAAGAGTGAACATGTTCCGTTTGAAATACAAGAAAAACCTCGATCAATAGGAAGAATATCCGCATAGGAAAAGGTTAAACAATCGTCTGATGTGCCGATAGAAGTTAAGACGATTCTACAGAGGGAAGAAAGCAAGGTTCAACAATTAACTCATTAAGTGTCTTTAAAGAGGAAGGTTGAGACGCTCCAATCAGAAAAGCCCCAACAGTCAAGAAGTTCACCAAGATTATTTACCTTACGTCAACAAGAACAAAAGAAGCAGAAAGTTCTAATTCTTGGTGGAGATTCTGAGAGTAAAAAGAAGCAAGAGCAACAATAGCAACCTATCAAATCAATTGTCTCTATCCTTCAAATTCAATTAGCACAATCATCTAGAGAGACAGAGATAAGAAGGAAGTTAGTATTTGAGAGGAAGAAGCCTAAGCAACAACTCTCTTCCAAACCAGTAGAAGAACAAAAGAAGATGAAGCTTAGTCAAAAAAAGGTTTCTTCATCTGATGTTCCACAAAAGGCACAGACTGTTGAACACTAGCTAGTACTTTACAACCCTCCTCAACCAATAAAGAAAAAGGAATTAAAAATGAAGGTCATAGAAGAATCAGTACCTAATCAAAACAAAAGTTCAATTATTATCAGAGAACCTTCTAAGTAGACAGTCAAGGTACAAGTTGAGCCTATACTAGTAAACTATCAGACAACACATCTTCTAAGTCATGAAGAATGAAGACTATATGGTATTCTGCAAGATGAGAAGTCAGAACCATATCTAATGAAGATTACAAAAGATCATTATACAATCTATCTGATAACAAGTAGGACAACAATAAAGATTGTACCAGATGTACAACCAAGATGTCCAACCCTCGTAATAAACGAAGGAAAAGGGAAGACAAATATGTTTCTTGAAGGGCATGAAGATGATCTTACAAAAGAACACATTCAAGTGGCAGTGAAGAACATAGAAGATGCATGTCATACAGCTCAACCTGTAGGTGTCTATATATCACATCACATATCAAGGGAAACAAGGAGTCAATACGAAATTTCTACCAAAGACGAAAGTTTCAAGGTAGTTGGCACAATTTTAGAATGAAGGTACAAAAGTATCACAATAGAAGGTATTGATTTCAACTTAGAAACCTTTGTGCATTTAAGCATTCATTTCAGAACCTTAGGTTTCATACCTTCAGTTAAAAATGTTTTACACCTCCTTAGGCAACCAATTTACAAACTAACTAGACCTAATGATCTTGATATCCCTGAAGGAAAATAAACCTTCAAATTACCCTTAATCAAAATCATAGAATTAGACGATTCACCTAAAAAACCATCTATTTTTGACCACCCTCATCCACTTAGTGAAATACAACAAGATGCTATTATTAATTCAGAGTTCTTGAAGCATTTCATTAATTGGACTAAAGTTAGTCACAAGCAGACGGAAGTTCAGGAAGCCTTAGCTAAAAACGTTAAGGGAATTTATTCTAAGGTTGATGAACTAGGTGATGCAGTGGGTGATCTTCATGAGAAATAGCACTTCTACGTGTTTCTATTGAACATGACCTCAAGATGATCCGCACTGATGTTCAACACATGTATTCTGAAATACTTAAACATTTAAAATGAGCTATCTTTTTTATTAATAACAAATAGGGGAGAAAAGTGGAGAATATTAGAAAGCATTGTATATCTTGTGAATTCCTTTATCTGTTATTCATCTGTACATTATTTGTTTATTCGTCTGTTGTCTGAATATTATTTTATCTTCTAATATTATGATTGTTTGTTATCATCAAAAACAGGGAGATTGTTAAGTCAAGAAGACTTCACTTCTTCTATTAATTTTGATGACAATCAAGTAATAATAATCATAGAAGTGTGTGAATTGTTTTGATGGGTTTGTTAAGTGCGCAGATAAATGTAAGTAACACAAATCGTCAACTCAAGATGATACTTAAGACTTAAAATGGTCAATTTAAGGTAGTCAACTAAAGATGATACATAATACTCAAGGTCAACTCAAGACGATATTTAAAAGTTGAATATGACAAAGCGTCTTAGATAGACCAAATGAAAATGCAAAGCGCAACACCAGACGAAGTATAACACCAGACAAAGCATAATACGAGACAATGCAAATGAAAAATATTCTAGAAGGTCAGTTAGTTAGTTAGTTGGAGTTAGTTACAGGACTCAACTAATAATAGATTCTAGAAGATTCAAAAAGCAGATTTCTCAAGAGGATAGTTAAAGATTTAGGTTATAAATACTAGTTATAGTCATAAACTAACACAATACAAGAGAGAAAATCTAATTGTACAAAACTTACTTAGAGAAACTCTATACTCAAATGTGAATACATTTGTAACGCGAAGCTCAAACAATATCTTTCCATGCGAAAGAAAGGCTAGAGCGTGGAGAGGTTAAGGAAGCAGATAAAGAATACTTTGTGAGAGAGATCTGAAGAGGCTTTGCAAGTGTAGAAATAATACTTGTAATATTGAAGAGTATAGTGAAATCTCAAACAAACTCTAAGGACTGAACGTAGCCTAAGGTTAAGGGTGACCCATTATAAATTGCAGCGTCATATTTTCTAACCCTTATCTCTTTAATTTTCTTGTTGTTAGAAGAATAGATAATAATTTTTGTTGTTGCATTATTCATCAAATTAAGTGAATTATTTTGTAATCATCTAAATTTGTAAAGAAATTCAAGAAGATTCTAAAGATTAATATCTTAGACGATTTAACACAATTTAACCCCCCCTTCTTGTGTATTCTACATATTATATATTAATATCTTGGACGATTTAACACAATTCAACCCCCCTTCTTGTGTATTCTACATATTCTACATGATTTCTATATTAACAATTGACTTACTTCATAACATATGACGAGAATGAATGTTTGAATAATCAAAATAATGAATATAAATTTCATTTGGAGAGGATGAGGAAGAAGAGAGATCTGGAGAGTAGTTTGAGTTTAATTATAATTCTTTGAAAAAAGAAGGTGATGATGATTTTGATTTTCACTTAAGTGCTAATAATATTAATTTGTTTTTGTAATAGACTATTATATTAATAAATCTATTATTGCATCAACAATATATTGCCATGTATTGAATTTATATTGTTCTATTACTAGAAATTTTAATAAAATGTGAATTTCAGGTTGAAATATTCCACTAAAGAGAAAACAGGATATGATGTAGTCAAGGTTTAGGTTACCACGATTTGGAGAAGCCAATGTATTTCTAGGTGAAGCATCACATTATGTAAATGCTACAAAATTACATGATGTATGTCCAGCTACTGCATATCCTCATGAGGCATCATCTTTTACACCTGTTGCTACACCATCCAACAGCCCTGCTACACCATCCACCACCCTTATACCGACAGAGATATCAGGGTAAGCATTGCGAATGAAGGAGTTGACCTCTAGCTTGGAATTAAGAGAATTGATATAAGAACTTACATCACAATTATCAAAAATTTGTAAGCAAATTTCTAGAAAAAATTAACGCATGATAACATCATAGGTTTATACTAAAGTTATATATTTTAATTTGAAAATGATCTAAAATAAAATATATATTAGGCTAGTTACGTCTAGAATGTGCTCAAAAAATATCTCATCCAAGTTCAAGGAGATGATAGATCTTGAGGGTTATACATGAAAGAATATTTCTCAAGTGACAAAGGATTTTTATTATTAAGAGTTTGAGGTACACAAAATATATTCTTTTTATCTATTTTAATTTTTCTAAATTTATACATTAATTAGATAAATATTGTTGTTTATAAGTACATATGATATGCTTTTTTTTTCTAGAAAGAATGTTTTTAGGATTCAAAATTTGTTGCTGTAATTTATAATGTATAAGAGAGGCGAACCCGTACACATTATAGAGATTTTATTACTTCAATACATAAGAATAGTGTAGGACTACCATATATATCTAAAGAAATATGGAGTCGTTGGCAACAATATTAGGTATTACCCGAGGTAATATCCATTTTAGAGCATAATTATGCCAACAAACATGGAGAACTCAAGGGATAGAGTCTACCCGTACACACTTGAGGATCTTTGACCTACCAAGAGCATGCAGTTCAACTTATAAGTATCAAAACTTTACACTTATATTCTAATTTTTGTATTTTGATGTATGAAATTTGATTTTTTGATGTATGAAATTTAAAATAAAAATATATGTGCATTACGGAGAATAATAATACTATAAATGTCTTGTGTCATTAATGACTGTGCTGTTGAGTAAAGTTTTTTTATCTAACAAAGGGTAAATATCATAAAAATAGAGGAAATTCAAGGAAATTTTGTAGAAATTTTTGTAAATTGTAGTTCACTTGTAATAATTTATTTTGATGCAGAAAAAGTCTATAGATAGGAAGCTTATACCACACTAGCTCTTTTTACAAACTTACATCAAGAAGTATGATGGTATGACCTTCATCAATACTTAATGTAAACAACTTCATGTATGTAAAGTCTATACTCTAATATTAATTCTTAAAAAATATCACTTATTAACATAAACAATTATAATGATTGGACCAAATACAAGAAATCATTTAACGAAAGTCTCAGAACTCTAAAACTGTTAATAAGAATCAAAAATATCTTGATGCAGTGGGTAATAGGGACCGGCATGGAAGGATTTTCGAGTTAGGTTCATTTGCAAATACATGTTATTCGCAATTCACTACATCCATTGTAGCTGGAGTATGGAGTGCATAACTCAACTCCGTAATGAGGTAGATAAGTTGAAGGATAAGGACAAGACCTCATCGTAGTAGTTAGAGCATCCACCTTTACTAC
Organism: Erythroxylum shatona; assembly: GCA_027568895.1. Lineage (NCBI taxonomy): Eukaryota > Viridiplantae > Streptophyta > Magnoliopsida > Malpighiales > Erythroxylaceae > Erythroxylum > Erythroxylum shatona. The sequence goes on along the minus strand of JAOSBK010000009.1, from coordinate 5,554,002 downwards.
CTATATAGCTTCTGGATAAGTGGATGTATTTGATGGTCTGCTACTTTTAAGTTTTTGTATAAATTCTTAATTTACTGTTATTTTCAAGATACTTATTTTTGTACGTTATAATTTTTTTATCAATCAATGTTATATTATTTATAGAAAAGAAAATGTGCAAAAAAGTATAAAATTATCGATAAAAACTCGGGTCGAAAATGAGAAATGATGGTTTAAATTTATCATAGTTAAATTTCTCGACAAAAATACAATATTATATCACTAATTAGCGACGGAGTGATATATTTCGTCAGTAATTTACCGACGGAATACATCACTCTGTCGCTAAGTTACCGATGGAATAATATATTTTTTTGGTAAAAATTTAGCGACCGAGTAAATTTAGTGACGGAATGTTGTATATTTGTTGATAAATTTAGCGATGGACATATAACTTATCATCGGTAAACTCACCGAGGGAATATTGAGATTATGTTGGCAAATTAGAGATAAAATATTCTAAAATCTTCGGTAAATTTACTTAAATTTACTGACAGAAATACAAAATTCTGTGACTAAATTTATCAACGACGCTAAAGTTTGCTTTCGTTTCTTCGATGACTCTTTTCGTCAGTAATTTCCATCGCCAAATTTGTTTCCCGACAAAAGATCTTTATTTTTCATTGGTAATTTCTATCGCTAAAACTACTTTTCTTGTAGTGTTTGAATCCTTTGATTGCTGATTGTGCTATTTCGTGATAGTCAATATTGTAACAACCACAAATGCACTACGTAACTATAGCTAATACTAGAAAATGCGGGTCGATCCTGTGAAGATTATGGATACTAGTACTTACCTTCCCCTATTATCTAACATAAAAATTGATTTTAGATTTTTAACGAAAAGAAACTAAAACTAAAGTAAGTAAAATAAAATATGAAATGAAATTTAATAGAGAATTCAGGAAGTACTGCGAAATTATTGACATCAAATAATTAATATCTAGGTTTCGAATCTCCTAAATTGTAACAGATTAATCTTTTATCATGCAATTATTTGTTGATTAATTAGATCGTGAACACTTTTATAGTATGATAATTAGGAATAAGGTCACAAGAATTATGAAACTTGGTGGGGAAGATGAGCAGCGTCGGAGTATGAGATCATGGAGCCATTTGGTTGTGGATTCTCCAACAAAAGCATCCACGGTTGAAAAGCTAAAATACTATACCGTTCTCTTCCACTCCATCCCGCACTAGAATGTCTCTTCTTTTTCTTTTTATCCTTCTAACAATACATTGAGCCTGCCCAGAAACCAATACATAGCAGAGCTAAAAAGTTAGGGAACCCTTACCATACTCTCCTCCTCTTCTCACTCACTAAATTATATATATATATATATATACCAACACCCACTTTCTTAGACTTTTATACCACTTCTCTTTATGTATTTTGGCAGAAAGAATAGAAAGCGTCAACTCTCTTCTAACTTTCAGTGGCTCGATATCAGGAGAAGATGAGTGGGGGGACTAGGTTTCAAATTTTCACGATCCAACACGTGCAAGGGACATGCTTATGTTATCAACAACTATTGACTCTGACTCAAACAAGTACGAATATACAGGTTACAAGTGGAAGGATTTGTTTTTACTATACACCCATATTGTAAGGTGAAGGAACATCATTTTGGAAATGGTTATTGCACTTTCATGTCACTTGAGAGGACAAGAAAACAGAGACTTTCTATCGTGATCTCGCTGATGTGATGTTGAAGCCAATTTCTCACCTTCTCTCTCTCTTTCACTTAACCAAAATGAAGGTGAATTATATGGTTTTGGACATACCACTAGAACGTGACTCTGGCCTTTAAATCACGTCAAACCCGGCATAGTTGGATTGAAACACCAAGCATCAATCAAGCATCAGTTAGCAAGTCAACACCTCTCACACATTGTTGTTGATATAAACAAGTGAGATCCATTGAAGTAGTACAAGTGAGGCTACGATACACAGCACCAACTCTTTGGATCAATTTTGACAAGGAAACCACTGAACTTTCAAATGGATCACGCCAAGCCAATAGCACCGGGACATGATTTATAAAAGTTGCATATCTAATATTCACTTGGGACTCTTCAACCACCTTTTCAAGAAACTACATAATTACTTTGCTCGGTTCTCCAAAACTCTCTTTCCTTTTTGCAAATTTTGATCATGGATGACTCTATATTTCAATCAGTAACCCTGATTAGAACTTGCTTTTTCTGTTAAGTCAAGATTATCCAACTACCAATTAGCTGTAATTATCAAAATTGAAAAAATAGAGGCACTCTGCTTGATCATTTCTGTTGTCATAATCATTTTCCGTACCCAACTTGGTTGGTAACTCTGGGCTGTAGGGACTGTTAGACCCGTCTAATTAAATTGGAAACACCGATCAAACAAAACAAAGGGCATGTAGTGGCGAACAATTTTGTCTGGTTCAACGAAAAAAGGCTAATCATTGTCAAACTATAAACAATAAAAGATTTTTTAAGTGAAAAATAAAATGAATTCTTAATATTTATTTTTTAAGTATAAATATAGCATACATATTTTTTAGTTAAATAAATATTCTTATATTTCAAAATTAAGTAATATTTTTTATTAATATGAAAACTTATAAGTCAAATAATCAAAAACTTAATATTATATACGAATTTCAAATAAAAATCATATTATGCATTATATAACATAAGGGAATTATACCATCAAAAACTAATATTTTGATAAATAAAATTTTCAAATAAAGATTAAATAATCAATATTAATAATATTAGGAGCAATAGTTAAAGACTCTGGTTGTGAATTTTGTTGTATTTCAAAATTACTATAAAATATTTTAAATATTTTTGTCTCTTTTAAAAATAAAATTGATCTTTAGTTCTTCAATTTTTTAATATTTTTAATTTAGTTTTATTCTTTTGTAATTTTAATTTAATGACTGAGTTTTTAAAACACATATAAATTATGTTAAAAATTATTTTTATTAATGTAAGGTGTTCATTAGATCGTATGTGAATATTTATTTATTACTCACACTAATAAATTTTGAACTTAAATATTAATCATTAAATTTACTTTTAAAAATTAATTAATCACTAAACTTAAAGACTATGAATACTATTACTTACCTTTCCCCTATTATCTAGCATAAGGATTGCTTAGAATTTTAAATAAAAGAAAACAAAAATGAAAACAATTAAAGAAATAGGAAACGATAATCAATGCATAGATGAATTCTCTTAGAAAACTATCGTTGTCAGAAATTAATATCTAGGCCTTAATTCTTCTAAAACCTTAATAGATTGTTCTTTTATCATGCAATTGTTTATTGATTAATTGGACTATGGAGACTTCTATAGCATGCTAGTAGCTAAATGTTGGGACCGATTTTCGGAACCCAACTCTTGAATACCATAATACTGACCCTGGCTCCTTGTAATCTCTTTAACCAACATTGAGTTCTTGCTCTGATACCATAAACGTTGGATCCCGATTTCGGAACCCAACCCTCTTGCAGACTCATACAATTGTTGGATCCCGCTTGATTCCGAAGCCCAACCTCTTGCGAAAATCATGAAATGCGTGAGTGCGTGCATGTTACCTTGAAGGTTTTTTTTTTGGCACCATCATTAGCCATCGTCTGTTAAATGTTCATTCTCATAACATCCCAAAAATTTACTCACAAATTGATCCATGGTGTGCCCATACAAATCAGTCACCATGC
>JAOSBK010000009.1:5499320-5519740 GCA_027568895.1 Erythroxylum shatona | reverse complement strand
GGATTGGTTTGGTTTATAGAAGTGAGTTTAAAACCATTTGCAGGTTTTTGGGATTTTGAAAATACAGTCGTTATGCTACCTAATTTTTGGTTCAAATAAAGATAGAATAAAATAAGAATTGGTTAAAAGATGAATTTTGGGATATGTATTAATGTATAAGAAGATTATTATGAATTGAGATTTGCATGAGGATGAATTTCCAAAGGGGGAATTGTATTGATTTTGTATGAGTTTGAATGAAATGATAAAGAAAAAAATTTATACCGGATTTGATCGGCTTAGATTAAATGTACTATTGGTTTCCAACGCGACCCTTTTCTATTGTTAAAAAGTTAGAGATCTCGGATGTCGGAAATTTGTTTTCAGTTGATTCATCCGTTTGTTTTACTTTGTTTCCGAGCCATTCGATTCGTTTCCGATTTTCTTTCAATTCGTATTCGTTTTCGCTTTCGATTTTGTTTTCGCATTTTGTTATTCGATTGTCGCTTTGTTTTCCGATTCGTGAGTTCGTTCGTTCTTTTGTTTTGCTTTTTGTTTCCGTTTTTCGCTTTTCCGGTTGGGGTCCGGTTACGAGATCTGGTCCCAACACTCTTACTCAAAAAGTACATTTTAAAGGATTTAACTTAAATTTGTGCTTTACTGAAAAGCTTCTTGTAAATCCTTGGTATGATCTACAATTCACAACAATGCCATCTATATAAACTTCCAACGTATGTCTTATTAAGTCATGAAAAATGACATTCATGGCCCTCTAGTATATGGAACATTCTTTAACCCGAAAGGCATTGCAACCCACTTAAATGTCCCAATTGATCTTGGACATCTAAAATCCATTTTAGAACTATCATTTTTTGCTCTAAATTTCAATTGTAACCTAAAAAAAATCTATGAAGGAGAATAGAGAATGTCCAACCATCATATTAATTAAAGAATCTAGAATTAGCTTCATATAAACGTCCTTAGGAGTGGTAAATTTCATTCTAAGAAATTTACACAGATTCTTATTTTTTTCATTTTTCTTAATTATACAGACAACATTCGCCAACCACTTTCTATACCTAGCTTGTATAATAAAATTATATTTACATAGTTTTCAAGTTTCTTCTTTGACCTTCAACTCGAATTCTTTTGACAATCTCCTAGAAGGTTGATGATGAGGAAAAATTCTAGTTTTATTAGAAATCTTATACACCATCATAATCATTTACACTTCTTCCTTTGTTTCAAAAACTATTTATACATTATCATATTCATTTATTTATTCTGAAATCTTCAAAATCTACAACTTTTAATACTTTATTTCCATAGCTGCAGCTACCTCCCATTCTTCTTATGAGAATTCACTTATTAGAATCTTGTATAATAGGAAACTTCATTGGCTTAGGAATGGGCACAATGATGATTATTCTAACAAAATTTTCAGCATCTATTTTCATCTTTCCTTTTTTTCATTTTAACTTTAAATTTGCATCAGCTTTATATGATCCTTGTAGAATTTTGCCTCCATTACATCAACTTTAGTATAGAATGGCTATGAATCAACCCAAATGATTTATAGTTCATCTCCTATTTATAAAAGTTGATGTAGAGATGACAAAATGCAATAATCATAATGGATCCAATCTTACCCTAATAAGACTTAGCAAGCAACATGGATATCAACAACAGAGAATGCAGTCAATGAATTCTTCCTTTACAATATAATATTTACGGGGAAAATTCCCTATGCCCTAGTAATTTCATTCTTGAATGTAACAACATATACTTTGATTAGGATCAAATTAGCATCATCTTTTCCTAAAGTTATCATCATTTTAGTTGACGTATGGTTTATTGCTGACCCATTATTTACCAAAACTCTTAAGGTTGGTCTTCTATTGAGATAAGCCTTAATGTATAAAGGCCTTATATATTATTTCACAACCTCAATTGGCTTCTCTAAAAACACCTTTATGGGAATTCATAATTCTATTACTAGTATTGACACCTTACATTCACCTATCTTCAAATAGGAATCCACCCTGTTTACACTAGATTTACCAAATGATGCTAAAAGCTTTATGGATTAATATGTATATGGAACTTGAATAGGAATATCCCCAATCGTAATCAACTAATAGGAATCTTCTTTTTTACACTTAGAGTAAGCTAAGTTCCTATAAAATCTAGGATTCACTTATATGTTATCTCGCTTTTTCTTTTTTGTTACTAGGGCCTATATTACTTTCTTGAGAGAAAACGGATTTCAAATAAACTAATTTCTTAAAATTGGCTCCTCTATTAATGTTATTTTGTTTAAACATTGATGGATCTTTATCACTAAATTCATCTTTTTTTGGTTTAAGTTAAAGGTATCAGATTTTCTAGGTGTCTTGCTAGTTGTCAATTTCAAGATGGTGACACTCGAAGTGATACTTCAAATATGGTTTCCTACATTAATAACTAAGACTTTGAGGTTCATTTCTATTCTTATGAATTTGAGTAAATTATGCTTTATAATTTCTTCTTGAGATCTCTACCTTCTATTGGATCTTATAAATTCTTTGGTCCCAATTCTTAAAGTCAGTCTTATATTTAGGAATAAAAAACCCTATTCCTAAATTTGCAATTGACATCAAACAATTTTCAACTTCTTTTTGACGTCTAACAATAACCATCAATTGAATGTTAGTAGTTGCCACTAGAGGGACCAGATCTTCATCTATTAACATAGTCTGGTTAGCTTTAACAAACATCGGAATTCCTTTATTGATATAATCTTGGTTCACATTCTTAAATCTCTAATATTAATTTCTTGAGTGGTTTTAAGTGTTATGATATTTATAATAGTTTGCCTATAATTTCTTCTTTTATAGGAATTATATGCTTCATGTATTGTTTCTGTGTCCTGTATCATTACCTTGTATGTCATATCTGCATGTGGGTCTACCGGAAACGGCCTCTCAACTATGTAGGGATAAGGCTGCATACTATATGACCTCCCTAGACCTCGCTTCACTGCAGGATTTCAGACTAGGTGCGATGATGATGATGATGATGATGATAGGAATTATATGTTTCAAAGACAATGTGATAAACTTTTCTTGCAATAAATATAAAAAATCTCCTTTATTTTGATAATGTTAAAGGTATACTGCACTTGGATCAATGAAGCTTGCATTTTTTTAACTTCGAGGGTAAACGTAAGTTCTAGGGGTGTTGACTTTGGCTACAATCAAATCATAAGAATTTGGCTCGGTAATATAAGCACCTAGTGTATTATTTGTGTAGTGACCTTCATCTCTAAGGAGGTCTTAATATTTAAAGCCTTTCGCTGCTAATTCATAGAAAAATTCCATGCCTTAAAATTTCTTCTGCAATTCAATATCCATCCCCTTTTGAGCTAACTTCATATATTTAGTTTCTAGTAGTGTGATCCAACATCAACTTCTTGTTTTCTTAAAACAAATAATAAATATATCAACATTCTTACCACTCTTCTGAGTTACTCTCAACAACTCTGCTACGCTAACTTCAGGCTCAGTTCTAAAAAATCGAGTGTGAATGAATCTTTCCATTTTATCCCAGAAGAAAATAAAATTCCTAGGTAATAAAGCATACCATTGAAAGGCTATCTTTGTGAAAGAATTTGGGAATAGCTTGAGCATAAAGTAGTTGAAGCTTCTATATTTGGCTAATTCTCTATATTGTATAGTGAATCTAACAATGTACTCAATAGTGGCTTAACCATCTTCACTAGGAAACAAGTGAATTATGTAGCCATAAGGATAAGGATTTTCCTAATAAATCTATTCTAAATAAGGCTTGTGAAACTCTGGATGACTAAGCTATCTTAAACCAGACTCGTGCAATTCTTGAACTGCTTCTCTAATGAAGTCTGGATTGTGGATTACAGCTACAATGTTACCTACCAAACCATATTGTGTTCCATTAGCTTCAACCTCTCTATCAAGTACTTGTTTGTTTAAAATTTAGGTCCTAACTATATGTCAAACATTACCTAGATTAATGTTAAGAGGTGTTGTAGGACTTCTTTTCTCTTATGTGGAGGAACATATTTCTCATCTACAAAGGGAGTGGCTGAAAGGCAGCTTCATTTTCTGACTTCTATACTACATTAAAAGCATTCCCCCCTCCCAAGTTATTTAGAGATTTGTTTTGTTAAAACTGCCAAATTCTGCCCAACAAATTGTATCAGTACGGTAGACAATTTGTCAACGATATATGTCAAGACTTTGATTGTGTCAGTCGTAGAGGCCACAATTGACTTCAACTATATAATTTCATTTGTGCAAACAAGTTCGTTATATTGCATCAATTTCGGGTTCTCACACGCATAAAAGTCAGTTGAACGTGAGGTTGACTTTTAAAGATTTTCTACCACATATAATCCATGACCTTCATAAAATGCAAAAATATATTGAAAAAGGAAATGATTTGATTTAAACAACCAAAAATAATGCAAATTACAAAGAAAATATGAGATAATAACATGAAAATACAATACAAAAAAACTAAAAAATAATAACAAAGTGTTTTTATAGTTGTTTGTCACATTAGAGATTGTATTGAGGTTGTCTTTTATAATATGTTCAATATGTTAATTATCCTCTTTTCCTACCATGGTACTTGTGAATTTATAATATTTTTAGCCTCAAATAATTTTGTGTTGTACTACCCACTTGTGTATATTTTAGCTTACAACTTTTCATTTTCTCCATAATTATCATGTTCTGGATTTACCCCTCTTGCAAATGTTTAACTTCTAGCTCACTTCATTGTATTTTAGCTTCTAGCTCACTTTCTCATATTTTAGCTAATTGTCTCTCTGTACTATTTTTAAAGCACATGTCAATTATGCATTAACTGTATAGAATTTTTAAATCTTGAACCTCTTACGTGATTCTCATATGTATGAATTATCTAGTCAAATGAATTTTAAGATTTCTAGATTTGGACTATTTTCACTTGTAAACTAAATGAACTAAATCTATTTTAGAATATTAATAGTATTATATTGATTTAAAATGTAAATTATTAGATAAATATTAAATAAGGAATACATTTTTTTGACGACTTAAAAAATTAATCCTGAGCTGTAACCATGTTACTTACACTTAATGCCGTGTGTGACAACCTAAATTGATCTCTAGAAATTAAGCTTTTGTTTCATAATTTTAACTACCTTCCTCGAATGAGCTCTAGAAATTAGGCTTTTGTTTTATAATTTTAACTACCTTCCTCGAAATTCGCCACTCCCTCACCGACGATAACCTTTTCTTTTCCTTTCTTTTTATTTTCGGTAAAGTCAGCGTCAATAACCTTAATCAAACCTAAGATTGGATTGGAAGCACTTAAGATCAAAGAAAGACTACTACTAAGGCAACCTCGAGTTTTGACAGTGACACCTCTTGCAAATTTGGCAAGGCGGAAATAGACTTTTTGACCTTAAACGGCGCTGGATGTGTCCACTTATGTCTCCACCAGAGCATTCCACTTGCTATTTACCAACAAAAACAGAAATTGATTAAAGTCTTTGTATTATTGTTCTTTTGAACACTTGGAAACACACTGAGTTGATAGCTTTTGGTGGTTTCGACTTTCAACGTACATAAGACATTTTTTTATTAATTTTATTTTGGACATGTACCGTCACTCTGTTGGGATACTATATTTCATAGAAGTATGTTAATTTTAGATGGTTACAAACATCTGACACAAACTTGACAAAAGCATAGTTTATATTTCATTTCAGTGAACGATAATCGGTTGTTATTCTAGAATTATTTGGTTGAGGACAATGGAGATTGTCCCTTGACATGGTTACAACTATTAAGAGGTGCATGTGTTGTTTGTTTGCATCATATAAGCGACAATCATCATTTGAAACGAAGCAAAGTGTACAGCCTTACTCAATTGGTTAAGCTCAAAAGATTCCCAATTGTATAATACAGTAGACAACTGCTTCATTGAAGCAAGTTTATCCAACTGAAACTGGACTAGTACTACCATTCTTTTCAAGTTGTGATATTCTTCCATCTGTTATATTGACTAAGCGTAAACATGAACATTTACCATTGTTTATGTTTGAATCTTCTTAATTCTCTTGTAGAAAATTAAATGCTTCGATAGTATATCAGAGGTGGAGCTTTCAGGAAGTCCAAGTGGCAGACCATAATGCCTTTGATAAAGATTTAAAACTACTATCAGGTTCGTGCATTTCATGTATCGATGTATATGTTTTGGACCATTTTAATGTCCTATTCGTTTACATTTATTGTATTCCCTTTCCATTCAATTCTTCCAGCGGACCTCTTTCATTGCAGAGTCATGCTTATCACACACATGACAGAAAATTTTATGAACAGAAAGGAAAATTACTTTGCTTTGGGTAAAGTTTACTTTCAATTTCTCTACTTTATTTTCCGCTTCTCAGTTGTCAGGAGTTTTAAGATGTCGACAATAGAGCTGTCAATGGGTTTACTTGATTTTTTCCTCAAGCCACCACAGAAGGAAGCACATCTTCCTTCAGGCTCTATCTCCAACCTCTCCTATTTCGTGAGCATGTGGGCATAGGATTATCTGTTAAGTGCATAGGATTATGTATATTATCTGTTCACAGGGGCTTAAGCTAAGTTGGGAGACTCAGACACTGGTTAAACACTTCCTTTCTAAGCAACTACGAAGATTTCTAACTAATCACTCGAAATTGTAGTCCTGAAAAGAGCTTATGATTTGCACATGATTGGGGGATGATATCGTAAAAAAAGGAACAGGAAGACGAAACATAATATTAAATAGTTGATATTTTTTTATTTAGTATTCGTGGCCAATTTCTACATTGAACAAATTGATACCCTATAACCTTCAGATTACTATTTAACTCGATAAGAAGCAGCACATCTTTCTTTAGGCATTTTACTCATAATCATACCACCACCAATTAAATCAACACCTATCCCTTTTAAACTGTTGCAATTGCGACATTAGTTTCCACTGCTTTCATGGCTTCAAATCTTGGCTCCTTGGCCTGGAATTTCAGTCCAGCATACAGGTTCATGTAGTCCTGAAATACGAATTTTGGGTACACTTGTTTCTTCTCTGCCTCTGTTGTCTCTACCAAAGCTGGCGCTGGATAAATAACTGCATCGCTTCCAGGGTTGTAGAATGAAGCTATTGACATCCTTGTACCATCTGTCTGAGCAATCACTCTGTGCTCCACACTCTTGTACTTGCCATTGGTAATTACCTGAGGTTAAAACATTTCCATGGAGCTGAAAACTGACTGTATAGTAACATGTAGCAAGCAAGATTTGATCACATCAGATTAAATTGCTATACCTCAAGCTGGTCACCAAGGTTGACAACAATGGAGTGGCGCATAGGAGGCACATCGATCCATTGGCCATCTTTCAGAAGCTGAAGACCACTAACCTTGTCATCCTGGAACAGCAAGATGATGCCTCCAGCATCTGTGTGCGCTCTGAGTCCCTTGATCAGGTCTGGTTTCGGGCATGGTGGATAGTTGCTAACTTTGGTACCAAAAGTTGGACCCCTAGAACCATAAAAGACCTTCTTAAGGTAGCCCTTTTCCAGTCCAAGGTTCTCACATAACAAGCCCAGCAGCTCCTCCGCTAGTTTCCCCAACTTCAAAGCAAATTCCTTCATCACCTTCCTGCAATATTAATTTTTTAGGGTCACTGTTAATAGGTGCGGAACTTTTGCTTCAAACACCAGAGAAAGAGAAGAGATTTAACTTGAAGTGAGAACAGTAAATGAAGAGGGGTCTGATAAAATGTGTTTTTTTTTTTTTCATATAGTGATGGACTGTTGTTTATGTTCACGAAGATAAAGCCAAAAAGCTAATTAACAGAGCTAACTACCGACCATTCTTGAGATAAAAATAGTGGTTTATGTAGCACATGAAGATGCATATTCCACGGCAGATTCAGATTTCAGAGTCATTGTACATATCATATATATATATATATACGATGCACACTGAAACTCAAAAAAATTCAAAATTTTGCAACTTTTAAGAACCTGTACTCATCATCCAGATCAGGGATCAGCGCAATGTCGGAGTCAGGTAGATGGCGCAAGAAGAAGGTGCTCTCCCAGTCCATATCTTTGATCTCTGTTTCGACACCCTCAAGAGCCTTACTTGCTACCAATTCCTTGAACCTCTGTTCCATGCATTTCTTGTAATGTCCTTTTGTAAATCTCTCCACGGTATCCAAAAACTCAGGAGCAATTCCATGGTTCAGCAGCTACAGAAAATCAACAGTACATGTTGAAAAAAATATACCAGACGACTTAAGAGATTAGCATAATATTAACAAAACTTCTTGCTATAGAACATAATAAATGTGGATTAGGTACCTCAAAAAAGCCCCAGTTTTCACAGGCATCTTTAATCTTTTCCTTGGTGGCAGCGCTCTCCTCACCATATAACTTTTCCATGTTAATCACTGGAAACTCCATCTCTCCAATCTCTAACAAGCTCTCTCTCTCTCTTTCTCTGAGCAAGGCTTTGTTCTTGTTAAATGAGTGGGAAGGTGGTGCGCTATTTATAGAAGGCAAGGCATAGCCAGGCACGGTGGCGCCAAGAATGAGGACAAAGAAAATGGGACTAACACCCAAACAAAAATTTTCTTCACGTTTAATAGACATTATGGTAAAAGACACAGTATTTTCTCGTTTACAAAATTAAAAAAAAAAAACTCTTTGTATTTTAAATTTTTAATTCACTAAAAGTCTGTCCTTTTCAAAAACAATAGTTTTGTTGAAAATCAATTATTGCATTAGCTCTTAACCAATTCTGTTAACGGTTACCTCATAATGAATTAATATAATTGATTTGATCAGTGAATAAGATCAATTATTTATTTAAAGATATTTTATAAAATAAACTATTTAGTATTAATTGTTTAAGTGTAAAATAATTTATAAGGACATAATTTTCAAAAAAGATTTATAAAGATATAAATATTATATTTTAATATTTATTTGAATATTTTCGTAAAAATTTAAATAAAGCAAAAGAAGTAACACCATATAATACTCCTTATAAGAGAGTTTTCAAAATTAGGATTTAATTTGTCAACCGAATCACCTAATTATTACGTATAATTATCAACAATTTGACATGGTCGAATAATTAAAATATTTTAATCCGTTAAAAAATAGTTGATAAGATATTTACGGAATAGTAATTGCGAAATACAATCGTATTATGTATCATAGACTTTGAGGGGACGTGATCCTCTGTCCTTCGTTACCTGTTTCATTAAATCTCAGTCATTTATTTATATGAGTTCTGTCCCTCTTCTTCTATTATAAATGGATGACTGAGATTCAATGAGACATGGTAGGAATAGGAAAAGGAGGACAGAAAATTTGAGGACAACTTTGAGAAATTTTAGTATTGCCTCATTACTATTTGGCTAATATTTATTTAATAAATATGCAAAAATCGTATAAATAGATGGTTGAAATTCAATGATACAGAGTAAAGAGAGGGAAAGAGAGACAGAAGATTTGAGGGCGATTTTGAGAAATTTTAGTATTGCCTCGTCACTATTTGGCTAATATTTATTTAATAAATATGCAAAAATGATAGTTGTGAATAAGTAAGAAAAACTAATCACCAATGGAGCCATCATGCATTGATAGCTTTCGGTCGGCATGGTGGGGCGCTGCAATGAAAGTAAATCTATCCACCTGTTTGATGACCCAAAGTAATGAAAGTAAAGATAAGTTAGGGTTTAGTTTACTTTTTATTTTTATTTTCAAATTTTGTAAAAAAAATAATTAAAGTTTTTGTTTCCTATTTATCTTTTATTTTTTATAACTCATGAAAATTATTAAACTTGATTTGGTTTTTTTCTCTTTTATTTGATTTTATTATTATTTTTTTTATATAAAGAAAAAAGTACATCAATTTGATTTTATTATTAGTTACGTATATTATTTTATCCCTTAGCATCTCAAAGCTAAGAGATGGCCTTAGTTAGGCTCCTGTCACGTACAATCCGGTCAAGTTGAGTGCACTTTTTTCATCTAAAGATCACACTTAAGTAATCTAAGTGTGCTCATTTTCCGCTAGCCACCGCTTCAAAAGCACTTGTTTTTGTGTGGCATTAATCCCAGTACATGCACGGAACTGAGCACATGAGGTGGAATTATGTGAAGGAAACAAGTTCGTGGGGACGGAAATACTCGTGAGAAGCATAGCACATGCGATAATACGTTCATCACCAACGTGGAGCGTGGCTTTAGCCGTCACGTACTTTTAAGAGTAAGCAATGCTCACGATTGCACCGCCACCATTTGAGCCCCAGATGCTTGGCTAAAGGCTTTTTCTACTCGTGTCCAGAGCAAAGTATCAAATGTCAAATGTTGACTTTTGAGACTTGAGTAGGAATGAAGCTTATTGCAGCGATTATATTTAACACTGATCATTAAAATGTCCTTACCATTAGCGGTGAAAAACAAAATTCTAAAAGGGTGACATTTTATTCCTAATCATAATTCTTCTATAACTTAAAATTTTTTACACGTTATGACTGCAAATATTTAAGCTTGATTCAATACCTTTTTGGTTATGCTATGATATTTATTCAATTATTAATAATTTTTTATTGCATTACTTGAATTCTAAATACCATATTTTCTAGTAATTATATCTTATAGATATACTTTATTTAATTGTACATTACAACTTTTTTTGGTAAATCAGTAATTTAAATAAATCAATAAAGAGTTATGTACAAATCAAGAGATTGCCCAAAAGGCAACTCTCCTTCCAATTGTACATTACAACTATTAGTTTCTAAATTATGGTAATAATTTTATTTTAACTTTATTAAAAGAGAATTTTGAAAGAAATGATGGGATAGTACAAATAAATCTACATTCAAATCCTTACATGTCTTTCATCCTTAAGAAAAAGTTTTTTTTTTATTTTCAAATTTTAATAATTCAATAGGTCTGAAATTTATTGAAGTGATAATTGATAATGATATAATATAATTTGAATTCAAATTTCCTTATCACTAGTTGTATTCTATTTGTAATCATAGTTCTTTTATATCTTTCTACATAGATACTTATGTTTGATTTTCAGTATAAATTGCAACATTTTAAACTTGATTATCCCACTTTAATATTATTTTTGTTATGTTTTGAACTTTTTTTGAAAAGATAAATGTATTAACTAATCAAAGGGAAGTGGATACAAGGTAAGTCTATGATATAGTTCAGATAAAGTTAAAGGATGGAATGAATGTGGGATGTATCTGGTGAGTCAATAGTTGTCCTCTTAGGGAGTTGGTGAGCTCTTGTAAAAGGATGATATATAGTTTGGATTTCCTCTCAAAAATCCTCATATTAGACTCCCTCCAAATCTAGTGCATAGTGTTCTCCAGGGTGAGTTTGAGCAGTATTTGATCCCCTTTAGAATAATTGCATGGCCATTATATTATGCCATATGGATGAAAGATGATGGATGTTTTAGAGTTAGATAATTGATTTTCAAATGTGATTAGTTCGTTGAATTTAAATAAAAGTGGTCAATTTTCTCCTCTTTTAGGTCACACAATGAGCAAATGAAGCGAATATTAAAGAAATGACTGATTATTTACATGTGGGAAGCCTTCCTTTTAATAGAAACCACATTATGAAGGGAATTCTAAGGTTGGAACAAGAGAACCAAACTAGCTTGAACCATTTGACCTTTAAGGCTAACAATCTTAGTAAGATTTTAAAGGAGTTGTTAATGAACTTACCATCTGAATTCAAGTACCATTTTACTCTTTCTTACACATCTAAGATAAAGTGAGTATTAAGAATTAAGTTGGTCAATGAATTACGTGGCAAGGTTCTAATACATTCAACTCTTTTGTTTATAGCATCTTTGACTGTTTGCTTAGGATTATACTATATTAGGTATTTAGATTAGCAATGTTCCTTATAGGACTAATATATGGCCAATGATCATCTTAGAAATCTATGATCTTCTCATTTCCAATTCCAGTTCTAATAGAGCATGTACTCAGTTCTCGAGCTTAGGAATTTGTGAAAGTGTCCATAATGCATTAGCTTTTAGGAAAAGTTCCAAAAGCTATCATATATTAAGTAGTACTCATGAGGCCATTGGGTCCATAAAACTTTACTATCATAAGCCAACCTCCATATCCTCTTCAACAGATGTAGCTTGTTAATAATTATAATGGACAAAATGCCTAAACCACCCTCTCTTTTGGGTAAACAAATTTCATTCCAGTTTACTTTGTCTAAGCCTTACTTGGTGCAATCACCTAAATGTAAAAACCTTTTCATCATACTTTCGAAAGATTTAATTATCCCCAATTGGATAATAAAATGTGTGGACCAGTGTATATGAAGGTTGTTGATCACTGAGTTTAGAAGTTATACTTTCCAAGATTAAGATTAAAAAATATTCTTTCAGTTTATTAGCCTTATCTGAATTTTCTCCAAAGGAGGGGAATAATAATTGAATGAGAGTCTTTTTATAGTAATGGGATGGCTAAGTAAGTAATCAGGAGCATTATAATTTTCAAGCCTGAGATTATTAAGAATTAGGTCTCCAAGGGGTGAGTGCTTAAAGACATGATCAACTTACGTTTTTCCTTATTGATTAGAAGTCTTGAGAGTTGGGTGAATGGATTCAGGAGTGTTAACATTACATATAATAAATTTAGATTAGCCTTAGAGAAGAGTAAAATATCATCTGTAAAGAGCAAGTTAACAATCTTTAGTTTCTTGTAATTGAGATGGTATTTGGAGTTTCTTTCCTACTAATGTTTAGTATTGTTAGCCTAGTTAGTACTTCCATTCCCAAAATAATCTCCTTTCCTCAAGACTTTTGCTGACTTAATTAACATTATAGGTTCTCCATTGAAGAGCACACTGTAAGTCATCCTTAATATGCATTGTTCCACCTAACTAACAAAGAATTAAGTGAACTTAAAAGATCTTAGAGTGTTTATAAGGATGCTCCAATCCATTGAGACCAAGGCTTTGTTTAAATCAATATTTAAGGCACAATTATTTAGGGGAACCCTTCTTTTGATATCTCTTGAAAAATTATTGAACTAGGAGAACATTGTCCCAATTTTTCTATCCATTAAGAAACCACCTTAATAATGGTCAATGATGTTTTGTGAAACCACCTTGAGCCTATTTGCAATTAGTCTAAAAATAATTTTATAAACTATACTGCATAAGAAAATAGGTAATATTTAAAAGAGCAAAGGAATGGGTTTTTGGGATAAGACACATGAAGGTTTTGTTTATTTCTTTCAACATTTTCCCATAAGTGAATAATTTCTCACTACTTTAAAGACCATATTACTAATTATTGTCAAGGCTTACTGGAAGAATTCATTCCATCAGGATTAGAAGCCTTATTGGGGTTAAAGGTTTTGACCATTTCCTCTATTTCTCTGTGATTAATAGGCTTAGCTTGTAAATTCAGGTCATTTGTTGAAAGCTACTCACTAGTTATGGATTGAATGAAATATATGGAGGAGGATGTTTCCATACTTGTTCTTAGGACTTAAGAGAAGTAGTTACAGGATTTTTTTAGTAGACCATATTAAGAATTGATATCTAACCCCATGTTATTCTTTATTGAAATAATTATATTAGAAAGCTTTCTTGTAATAACAAAACTATAAAGAATGGAGGTATTTTTGTCACCTTCCTTGATCTATAAAGCTTGAGCTCTCTATTGCCATATAAAATAATTGTAATTCACTCTTTTTGCGTAGTTTAATAGAGCTTCCTTCTCTTCCTTAATAAAAGAGCTATCATTGGGTGAAAGATAAAGGTTTGCGTATGCATTACAGTGATGTTCCCTTGCATTAAAGACTACCTGCTGAGAGTCCCCAATTTTCCTTCCATTAACTGCTTTCAGCTCTTCATTCATCTTACTAATTTTCCTTATGCATGTGAAGAGCTTATACCCCTGACATTATAGTTATAACCCAGCTAGATTTTTCAAAGCCTTCGATCTGAACTAGAATAATATTGAATATAAATGGAAATCTGATTCTTGGAGTGTCTCGCAAGTTTAGGATCATAATTTGGATGTGGTTAGAAACCATAGGGTTATGGAAAGTATAATGCTATCATGGAAGCTTAAAAACCAATGTTCATTCCATAAGCACTTTCTATCTTGTTTCTGAAGTACTAGTTGTCCTTTTGTTTATTGGATCAAGTATAAAAGGTTCACACTATTTTAATGTCAGTCACCTATATTAAGCTAATACATTCTCTTAAATAATTTAAATAATTTCTTAGGAAAAAATTATCGTTGACTTCACTAGAGTCACCAAGTATGATTTAGGGCATGGATACTACAGCTCCTAAGTACTTTAACGTGCTCCACACACTTATTCTTTGAAAGAAATGGTTATTGACATATCAACTGTAATATGGAAAGATAACTTCTCTTATATTAGATTAACTTCAAGATGTTTAAAGTGCTCATTTAATATCAAGTTTAGGACTTTAATCCTCTATTGAATTAATGTGATTACTATTCTCCCATAGGAATTGTATTGGTGGTTACTTATTGTTGTCCAATTCATCTCAAACAAGTTTAAATTCTTGCATCTTTCTTCTCTTAGCTTGGGTTCTAAAATACCAATTATGAAAGATTTAACAACTCTAAGAAAATTGTTAAAAGTTAATTATTCTTTTGAGCAGTTTAGCCCTCTAATGTTCCATTTTAATATAATCATAGATGTAAAAGTGATTTGGAAATATTTTTCTTTCAATTAGATCTCCTTTTGACTATCTCCTTAAATTCATTTTTTTCACCTTGTTCCTGAGGTTCTCCCATTATTAACTGATTATTTATTTCTATAGGAGACTCCTTATGCATTTCAGTTTATATTGATATTACACTATTCAATATACATTTCATATGCTCTACATTGGAAGAAACTTCAATTAAATTCTCTAATGCATAGGCTAGTTTTCCACCACCTTTTAGATTAAAATTTTCTTTATCCCTATCCTAAGTTTCAATTGAGTGATCTGCAAGAAGATAAACATGTTTGTCTAGAATCTGAAGATCCTCTAAGCTACCTCTTTTCTTATCTACTTCTAAGTCCAAGTTCATAATTTCTTGGAATTCACCTATAGTAAACTTTCACCTGATTGGTTTCCAAATTTTAGTGGTTTTTTGTTGATCTAGTCTTTAGTTATAAGAAACAAATAATGTGTCCTCAAATAAAGAACCATTCTCATCCAATTGTATAAGGGGAATGTGTTCAGGTAAGGGGTTTTGTGTTTTCATTAAAAACACAAACATGGATGTAACTTACTCTCTTAAAGCTAATTGTTGCTTCTCAAGACAAAGGGGCTTGCTAATGTAGCTAACAAAATGCCTGATCTCTCTTACAATCCAATATTCTAAAGGAATATTATGGATGTTCACCCATAAAGGGACATATTTTGCTTTTATTTCCTAAAGATGTAACTTTGACTTCCATCTTTGGAGGAGTTACTTGGTTGTTAAAATTCCAATGGACAACTTCTAAAATGCTTTATGCATGCTCAGTGGAGTCGAATTTGAAGTCAAAATCCCATCTTCATTAAATAAGACCTCTTAAAGACCTTGTCTCTTTCATTGTTAGTTGGACTAGGAATTGAGTACAGGAAAGGGTGGCCTTTTGTACAAAGAAAATTCTATGGGAGTTGTGCCCTATATGGAAGCTTTCTCCTTCAATATGTCAATAGGTAGGTGAACAATAAAGGATCCATTGTCAAACTTAGGAGGTAAATAGTGAAGATTTTGTTGTTGTGCATCATCTCCCAAGCTCTATAGCTAAGTTTTTTTTTAGATTAGCCTAGTTTTTTCCCATCTCAATATGAGGGGCTGAAAGTTTGGTAGAAGTATGAGAGATGACAAATGAGGTAGTAAGGCTAGTAAGAGTAACAAGAGTAGCGCTAAAAGGAGGAAAAATAGGAAGATTCGGAGGCTCAGTAAATGACATAGATGTAAAAGAGGAAATAAAGGAGAAAGGCAAACCGAGGGTAGGAAAAGGCAAGAAACATAAAAAAAAAGTGGGAGAGATGAAAAGAAAGATTAAGATTGAAGGAATGGATGGATGCTAGGAACAATTGAAAACTAGGCAAGGAAAAAGCAATCTTAGAAGAGAACCGAAGCACCTAACATAAGGAAAATAACAACCATGGCATTTGGGGCGTTGGAGGAAGGACAAGTCTAAGAATTGCTAAGCAAAAACTTGAATCAGAGCTAGAAGTAACAAAAGGAAAAGATAAAGGATAGGTATTGCGATGGGAATGAGAAACATATGGGACCAAAAAGAGAACATTGGACTTTAGATAAGAAAGGATGGACATAAAGTTAAGGAAGCTGGTAAGTAAATAAAGGTAAAAGAAGGTTTAGAGGGAAGGCAAAGGTCTTAAACAGAGAGATGTTATAGATGGTATGTTTTGATATTTAACATATTATTAATAATTTTCTCCATTAATGATATATTCCATTACTTGAATTCTAATTTCTATAATTTCTATTTAATTATATTTTACAAGTACTCCTTATTTAGTTGTAACTTAAGACTTTAATTTCTAGTTTTAGTTCTAATTATAATTATATTTTAGTTTTATAAAAAAATAATTTTAAAAGAAATGGAAGGATGCTTGATATAAATAAAATGTACATTCAAATCCTTATATGTGAATTTATTTTTCCTAAACATTCTTGTGCACTCCTTATAGACAGATGAAATGAACAATGCAATAGAAATTAAATTAAGGTCAAGTGTTGTTTATGTGCCCAAAAAAGGAAGGTTGAGTATAGTTTTAATTAAAGCTATAAATAAAACACTTTTATCAAAGAGATTATAAATACTATTTACAAATAAAGAGTCATTGTGGATTTGGTAGATGTATACTTAATTATTAAAAAGGAATAACATTTAGAAGGTAATCAAAAAAATTGACAATTTTTTTACACTAAAGCAAATATTGAGCATGAGGAACATCATATGCAATAAGATGAAGAGTACAATGAAGAATAATAAAAAAATGTAGTTTTGATATGATAATCAATATAGTTAGAGACCACTACATAAGATTCCAAACTTTAGCACTTTAAAGACTATATTGTTAAAAAATGCTATAGTGAAGGAAATAATATAAATGGATACCCAATCATTTGATTAAATGCACACATCTACTAACAAATTCTTACTTGAAGGCCTTCTCAATAACTTAATAGGCTACCCATAGACAAAACTCGTATAGTTCCATAACAACCTCCCATAAGCATCTTTATCTTTTAGTAAGTAGTAAAATAAAGGCTCAAGATTATGGATAGGATTAAAGATAGTAACACTAACAACTTATGCTCTAAATTGTATAGTTACGAGATGAATAATTGAACCACCTCTTTTTTATATGCAAGTACTCCTTAATTCTATGGCTAATTCTTGACTTGGAAGGTATGAAGGTCATTGCTCAATAATAGAATTGACTCCTCTACAAATATTGAATGACCAATGCCACCTATTACTCCGAATTAGAGTTTAGACTTTAGTATATATGGGGATAGATACTCTTAAGGTTGTAAAGAGGTTATTGTTACATAAACGCACTAAGTCATGCTAATTATAAAACCAAAAAGTTATACTCTTCCCATTGCCAACCTGATGCTTGATATGAGGATGCATGAAGGGTCTCATATGTAAGATCTATTGAAAACTGTAAGATTGTAAAGTAGCTTGAAAGATAGACCAAATCCTTTTTTGTTTGATGTGAAACATATGAACCTATCTTACCCAAAGCTTTCTTTGTCCTAGCATAACCTCCAGAGTCTTTTTGCCACCAAAATTTTGCCCATTGTGCTAGTTGAGTTGATTTCCAACCCTCCATACTGCTTAGGAAGACATATGACACTCCATTTAACTTTGGATGATTTTCCACCACTAGGATTCTGCCCATTCTAGATGAAGTATCTAATACCTTTATCAATTTTCTTCAAGACCCCTTAAGGAATAGCTAGATGTGATAACCAGTAGATATGCAAATTATTAAGAATGGTGATGGCCAATTGTACTCTACCTCCATATGATAACAATATGTTATTCCATTGAGAGAGTCTTTTCTTGACTTTTTCAATAAGAGGTCTGCAAGCAGCTTCCTTAAGCTTCTTTGTAGATGTAGGGACTCCCAAATAAGTGAGAGGTAGTTGGTGTACACTAAGTCCAACATCTACTATCAAAATCATCAAATTTCCACAATTTTGTCTAGAAAGATAAGCAACACTCTTATTGGGGTTAAACTTGCCAAAAATGAAGTTGCATTTGGGTAGTAAGTTGATGAAGAATATGTACATATGTGTATGTTCTGTTATTGGTGTTCATGATTAATCATGGACTATGTTTTTCTTTATAGATGATATTGATTTGAAATGGAGTTGAGAATAAGGAGTAAATGAAGTAGAAAGGTGACCTTAGTATGATTTGTGTTAAGGAAAGATTGTGAAACAAAAATGGGTGGTTGATCTGAAAAATGTTTACTGAGTGTGCTTCGGTATGTTAGCCATATATTTTTCTCTAGTTATCCAAATAAGATGATTATTGATTTGGATTAAACTAGAAACATATGGCTACATTTCTTATGAAGACATAAAATTTAAATTCTATCTTTAAGAATCTCAAAATTTGTCATGAAGTTGAGAACTGGGTGCAATACATTAATGGATGAATGTAAAGTTCATATTCTGAATTTGAGAGAAATTTTGGATCGATCTAGGCTATTTTAGAGAAAGTTATCTTCTAGAAAGTTGTAGATCATTCTTTTAGCTTTCCAACGATAAATAGTATGGAATTTTTAGACTTCTAGGTTGAAAGTTATGGTCATTGTAAAGGAAGATGTATCTTCTGTCTTTTCGCTTCTTCTACGTTTTGTATCTTCTATGTTTTGCTTCTTCTGTATTTTGTTTTTTCTGCCTTTTGTTTCTTCTGTATTTTGCTTCTTCTACCTTTTGCTTCTTTTGTGATGATGTCATCTTCTTCTATGTTTCTTCTATGATGACATCATCTTCTTCTATGTTTTGCTTCTTTTGTGTTTTCACCTGGCCTATATTCGATTCCATTTTTGACCCATCAAATGATAAAATCTATCTTTGAGATCTTCATAAAAGTTGTATATATTGAAGTCCTCTTTCGAACCATATAAAGAACACCTTAATCCGACATTTGTAGGGAAAGTTATAGCAAATTTCCCACTTCTTCCATCTTTTTCATTAGTCTACTTTGTACCTATATTCTGTTCTATTTTAGACCCTTCAGAAGATAGAATCTGTCTTTGATGTCTTTACAAAAGTTGTAGATCTTGAAGTCTTCTTTCGAACCATATAATGAACACCTTATTCAGATATCTGTAGGGAAAGTTATGGTAACTTTCCCACTTCTTTTGTCTTTTTCTATTCGTCTGCTTTTTCCTTTAGCTTCGTCTAATCCTATTGTCTGGTCCGTTTTGACCCTCCAGATGATAAAATCTGACCTCAAGGTCTTCTTCAAAGTTGTATATCTCAAAGTTCACTTTGAAATCGTCTCAAGATAATCTTAATCTAACATCTCTAGTGAAAGTTATGCTATTTGTTCCGAGACAAGTTTGATATGATTGAGGACCAACTCTTGTTTGATTCTTTTGGCCATAATTTTACTATCCAACCTCAAAATGAAGTGATTCTTGAACCCTTAGATTCCTAACACTTTTTATTTTTACATCTCCATGAAAGGTTATTGATTTTGGTATTGATGTGAAAAATATAGATTGAATCAAAGTAAGGGTATCTGTTGGAAGAGTAGGAATTAGATATGTTACTGAACATGCTTAAGTGTTTTGATGATTTCTAGATCGGTAGAGCTTCAAATGAGATGATTCTAGTTTCAAGATAAACTAGAGACAAGAAGCTACAAATGATATGAAGAAATTGAAATCTAATTCAGTCTCTAGGACTTTCAATTCTGGAGGAAAGTTGGGTATAGTGTACTGTTTCAGTCTACCAATAGTCTGAAATATTTGGGGCAATACTTTTAGAGTTTTGAACCAGATGGATAGACAAGGAAGAACACTTTTCTAGAAGAAAGAGTTATGTCAAAATATTCAAGGTTCTTTTGGCAAGACACTTAAGTACAAAAGACATAAGGCATAAATGGAAGGACAAATAGGACAATTCTTAATCATTAAGGGCATAATTGGAAGAAGAAGTGTTGTCTTGCTTATAAATAAAGAAGAAAAAAGTGAATGGAAGGGAAGCAGAAGAGAATAACAAAATGAGAAAGAAAGAGAAAGAGAGTTTGATTGTTGGAGAGAAAAGAAGAGAGTTGAGCTAGGGTTTCAATTGTGTT
>JAOSBK010000009.1:5436383-5447094 GCA_027568895.1 Erythroxylum shatona | reverse complement strand
TCAAGCTCTAACTTAGTTTCTTTTGAAACTAACTCCCTTAAACTCTCATCTTTACAATCCAACTATCTCTAAGTCTTTCCTATTTTTTGTAATTTTCTGAAATTTATGCGTAAATTCACCAAAATTCACAAATACAATATTCTTACTAACCAATAGAATTTTTCATATAAAAAAAATTCAAAATTCTCAAAACACCTAAAAATCACAACACAATCAAACTATACCCGGAATTATTCATGAATGCATGTACAACCATTTTCATGTGTCATAACCTCCCCATTTAAATGCATGTTCATGACAACGTATACATGAATATGGAAATGTAATTCTATCTCTCATTAATCACTCACATTTACCTTTTTAACCTTCCCACAAGAATGGGATGTTACATTGGTAGCAAATCTGACCTCCTAATGAGGCATAGCTTGCAAGTACCTTTAGTGGATGAATCAAATGGTTACACACTCATCATATTTGATTAATAACCTGCCCATTGTAGCTCTGTTGATAGATGTATGGACCAAATTATGGCGTTTCTTAAAAAGTTAGGCATGAAGATGCTTGGAAGCTTTTTTAGTAGGAGGGTCCCATTTTACGTTTAATGAATAAGATGGCCTACGTCATTTTTGATTTTTGATGAATCTATCATCATGCATACATTCATCATGATTTTATACAAAGTTTCAATATTGTTGACTAGTATGCTTATTCTTTAATAATTTATTTTTTTAGACATAATCACTATAATATGAACCCACTCACAATGCTCTTCACTAATAACAAATTGGAAAATGGAGAGAAATTTAATAAATAGAGATGTAACCTCAACATCGTTCTCCAATATGAACAAATTTCATGGGTATTAACTGGCAATGAGCCTGCACCTTAGAGTGACAAGTCAACTTCTGAGCAAGTCCAAAATATGAACGATGGCAAAATGCTGATAAGACTGCCAAGTGCTATACTCTGGCTTTTGTAAGCAAAATGTTTCAAAAGCAACTTGCAGGCTTGAAAAATGTCGATGCCATGATCCATCACCTACATAAGATGTTTAGTGTGAGGACCAAGTGTGCAAGGGTAAAAGCTATCCAAACCTTTTACAATCTCAGACAAAAGCTTGGTGAATCGGTGTAGGATTACATGCTTAAGGTACTATATGCATTTACTGAGGCTGAGAGGCAGATATGGATGTGGAAATGCAAATGATTGTGATCATCGATAGTTTAAACTCTTCTTTTCAGTAGTTTAAGTTTGACTATGAACTCAATACCAAGGATTACACCTTAAGTGAGTTGATGAATACCGTCTAGAGTACGAAGGACATATTAAATATCAAAGTTAATAGCCCCGAGGCTAATGTAGCATCTTCTTTTAAGCCCAAGGGTAAGGGCAAGTAAAAAAAGAAGGGTCCAATGGAAAAGAATGCCAAACAGGGGTCAAGGTCTAACCCATGAGAAAGAAGGTCAAAGATGACACCAAGGGAAAGTGTTTCCACTGTGGTAAGAAGGACCATTGAAAAAGAAACTGTGCAGTTTACCTTGAGTTCCTCAAAAGCAAACAATGTATGGGTTTCTTAAGTTTGTTTAGAACCAAAAATGTGGCAGATTCATCTTATTCTTAGATATTAGATTTAACAGCCACTGACCATATTTTCAATTCTTTACAGGGGTTCTAGTAAAGGAAAAGACTACCTAAAGGCTAGTTTCAAGTCAAGATAGCAGATGGATCCTACATTTTGGCGTAATTAGTGGGAGTAGTTATCTTAGACTTTCCTAGTGGTCATAGTTTATATTTGGATGATGTAGATTACATCCCAATAAGGAACATGATTTTTGTTTTGTGTTTAATAAAATCTGAATATTCCTTATATTTTGAAAATGTTGTTTCAATATATAAGAACAAGGATTTTATTTATAATGTGATAATTAAATATGGATTGTTCTTTACAGAACTTATGATAGGCTTACTAAACACCACAGAATTAACAAAACCAAGACAATCTAATGACTCTAGCATTAATTCAAAATATCTGTGGCACTAAAGAACGAGTCATATTAATCAGAAAAGACTTGATAGGTTAGTGAAAGATGGGGTCCTTGCAGGCTTAGATAATGACCCATTACCCAGCTATGAATCTTGTATTGAAGGAAAAATGACCAAGGCCTCAATTCCTTCTAAAGGAATTAGATCTAAATCCACATTTGCACTTGGTACACACTAATGTGTGTGGGCCCATGAATGTACCTGCTAGAGGAGGTTATGAATATTTCATAACCTTTATAGATGATTAATCTAGACATGGTGATTGAACCCAAGTTTATATTGTAAATTGGCGACTTACTATACTTTTTGGCTTCTACTTCTTGATTTTGTGCTTAAATTAACGCTTGAGTGTGCACTTTTATTTTATGCAATTTGATAGTAAAAATTGTCATAATTGGTATTAAATGCACTACTTAATTTTTCTGAAAACAATTGATATTGCAAATTGCTATTGTTGATTGTAGGAACCTCAAGTAGAAGGGAATCAATGTGCTAAATTGAAGTCAACAGGAGACCAACGCTATAGGAAAAGTTCGCTGCAGCAAAGTATCTGTCACCGCGACGAAGCACCAAGCAATAGGCTAAACCTTTCTGGAAAAGTTTGCTGCGACGAAGATTAATTCGTTCACTGCAGTGAAGGATCTAACAAGGAGTGAGAACATTCAGGAAAAGTTCACCGCAGCGAACATTAATTCTTTCGCCGCGGTGAAGGATCCAGCGCAGATGCAAAACCTTTCAGGAAAAGTATGACGCGGTGAACTTACCTGTCGCCACGACAAACCTTTGAGTTTTTGGAAGTTTTTCCTACTATGCAAACCCGACCCGACGATCCATTTTGAAAGGAAACCTATTTTTGGATAAGCTAGAGAGAGCCAACATATATATACATCAATATTCCATCAGCTTGAAATAGGGAGAGACGGAGGGATTACTCCATCGTTCTTTCATATCTCCCTCATTTATCCATCATTTTGCATCATTCTCTATCATCTTTCTCTCCATCTTAATTTCCCAGCATTTTCACCGCTGACTTCCATCATGGGTAGCTTGGATTCGTTCCTAGTTGTGAGGTTTCCGATTGCAATGTGTGGCTAGGCGTTTTCCTTCCTCTCGAAGATGCAACGATGGCTAGAGTTTACTGGGCTTCAAAGGGGAGTAGTTCATTTATGTTTAACTACATTGTTATGAACTCCTGAGTTAGGATTTATGCTTTTTAGTTGGATTTTCTTGATTATAGTTTAATCAAGTATTGAACAATGTATTATGTTATGGATTAGTTGATGTAGAACTTTGAGCTTTAATATATGAAGTTTCATATATGTCTTTTTGGTGATTATATTAATTCTCTTTTATCTGCCTAGTTGTGTTTGATATTGAGATGATGCTTGACCCCAATTGACCTCTTACATTAACTTACCCATTGTACACACTAAGATGCATTCAACGAGGTTTTAAGAAATGGAGTTCATTGATTAAAACCTTGCATTTAAAGAGTTCTTTAAGGTTTATCATTTGAAAACTTAGAAATTTCTGCTCCCAAAAAATTTGTTTTGAACTATGATAACCAAAGCTCGTTTTCAAGAGGATTTTATCATATTTGATCATCGTTTGAGTTTTCAATTTCCGTTCTCAAATTTTTTTTCAAAAACACCATTTCATATACTTTTCTTTCAATTAGCTCAATTTAGGTAGACTTTTCAAAGATCCAAACCCCCCCTTCCTAACCAATTTAGTAGCATTTCATGATAATTAGGCTAGCTTAGACCCATTGCACTAGGTTCCAATTAAGTGAGACGACCCAAGGTTGCACTCTATATTGCAATCCTTGGAATTAAATTTTTGATTCGGTTTACAAGGGAGTCATCCAAAGACTAACCACGTCGATCGCATGGCTATTAGTATTTGATACATAAACATAGTGTGTCCTTTGGAAGGTTCAAAGAATTCAAAGTTGAAGATGAGACGCAGGTAGGCAAGCCATTAAAACAACTTTGATCGGATCAAGGTGGTGAGTACTTATCTGAAGAGTTCCAACAATTTCTAATTGACAATGGAATTGTTTCTAAATTGTCAGTTCTTTGAACACCTCAACAGAATAATGTAGCTGAAAGGAGGAATAAGACTCTATTGGTAAATGACAACTTATCTTCTTAACTTTAGTCCATCCAAATCAGTGCCTAAAACACCTAGGGAGTTATAAACTAGCTAGGTGCCTTCATTGCAGCACTTAAGGACTTGGGGCTACCCAACCCATGTTCTAAGGCCTGAATCCACAAAAATAGAACCAAGGTCAGAAGTATGTTTATTTCTAGGATATCCTACAGGTACATGAGGGTACTATTTTTACAGTCCTAAGGATAGGAAGATATTTGTATTGACAAATACGACCTTCTAATAGGTGGGTTTTTATCATGCTTCATCATCATTAAATGGTTTAATGGTGTCCTCATTAAATGGTTTAATATTCTTGTCATTAAATGCTTTAATGATCATCATTTAATGTTAGCATGTAGAAATCCATATAACCTTTTAGCAGTCATTTGATTAAAAGAAAGAAGTGGTTTTTTGGTTGTTTAGACCTACCCCTCCTTTCTTTCATGATCTAGATGAAATTAGGAATGGGAGGGTCTCATTTTGGTTCTTTCAACTAGTTGATCATAAAAGGAAAACCTCTACAATATTTCTTCTCCTTTCGCACCAAAAGATCTTGTTAACCAAGTTGTCTAAGGAGAACAAGTGGTAGATCAGATTGGTTGAGGATACAATAGTGAGGAGAGGATACAATAGTGATGAGTCAAAGCTATAGCTGAGGAGTCGGTAAAATTTTGATCATGTTCTTATGATATTTATTTTTCTAATACCATATCATGTATGGATTAAAACATGTTGATTAGGTTATCATGCTTCCATTGTGTTTTGATTTCGAAAAAAAGTTTTTGAAATCTACCATTTAGCCAAATCTGGTATGATATTATTTTTCAATCCAACATTCTAACCATAGGGAGTGATCACTAAAAGCAACATCCACCTCGTATCCAACATAATTAAGTAACCCGTTCAATAAAAATTTAGGAGGTAAGGCTAATCATATACAACTTTTCAACACATATGCACTTCCTCTTTGATAATTTTATTTAAACATATATTTTTTCTTTTTGCTTTTTAACTTTTCTTTTCCTTTTTCTCTTCTCCTTTTCTTTTACTTCTTCTTTATATATATAAACATTGAGATAAATTAAATCAACATGCAAATTTTAATGATAAGACATAAATTGGCATCCCAACAATTATAACCATCGCATACATATGCATGCCCCCACACTTAGAATTTTGTGCATCCACAAACTTAACAATCATAAATGATTCACTAGCTTTATAACTTAGGTAGGACATGTGGTTAAGTTTAAAAGAATGTAATGTGGTTAATACATAAGGAAAGGCTAATAAAACTTATAGGAGCTTATCAAAAAGGAAAAATCATTTAATTGATAGGCTATTTGGCTAATGTAATTTAGAAAAACAAAGAATGCCGCATTATTTCATATTAATGCATGTGATAAAAATGAAGTATTGGATAGAAAATTAAACAAAAGTTAGGATGTACATGAAAGTCACACATAAACAGAAGACAATGAGATTGATAAGGTTATGTCAGTTTATAAAGGCTCAAAATCTCACTAACTTTGTCTACCATTAGTCATTAGTCACTACTCTTTTAAAGATAATGCATATTGAGCAATCAAAAGAGAAAAAGTACATGCTAATGTTACCATAGATTCTTCTATTCAATTCACACTCTAATCATACCTATATAGTCCTAGAGGTAATAGAAAAAAGAGAATTTGTTTGTTTAATTCTCTCTCTCTTTTTGTAGGAAACTTAAAACAAGTAAAAAACAAAAGAGCATAGAAACACACATGCATAGCCCTATTGGTGCGAAAAAGTAAAGGAAAAGAAATTTACTTCCCTTGGATTGCCTACAAAGAAGTTTCTTTTTTTAGTGTCACAACCTCAACACCATAATTCCCTCACTTGTCAATATAATGATCCTCGGGTGTAACAGTTTAACCTGCCTCGTGAGGTTGTTCAGGAGAGGGTCTCAGTTAATGACCTCTCATATTTAGCATATACCTTATCTTTAGAATCTCTATTGATTCTGTGCACCTTAGAAATATCTCAAATGTATCTTCACCCTTTTCTTCCTCATCTAATTTCTCCAATCTGCTTTATAAAGGTGAAAGGTTAGTATTAACAATAATCATAGAATCAGTACTCACCTTTGAGATAAAAGATATGTCTTTTTCTGCTTCGAGCTCCTTGTCCACTTCTTTGACACAAACAATTCCTTGAGTAGTATACTCAAGATTCAGAAGCTCCTCTTCACTCTGTAAGGTTTCTCCATTAATGTCCACTGGGTACACCTCAGATTGATATGGTTTCCCCTTTTCCCTTTATGATGTTAAGTGTTTAAGAGTTTCCATCATCTGGCCTATTTGACTTGCCAAGTTATAGAGTCTAGACATTGTATCTTAGTGGAATTGCATCATTTCCTATTGGAACTACTAGAACTACTGTTGTACACCATATTGAAATTGCAATGGTTCCAAAATTGACAGTAGCATGTTGTAACGCTACGCAATATAGACTAGACCTATAACTATAGTAGTGGTAAGTCTAGGTCGATCCTACAGAGAGAGTTCGGTTAGCTTTTGAAAAGAAATTAATTGGTATTTAGGTTTGGAGGTTAGGTTTTGTCTAAAATAAGAAAATAAAACAAAACTAACTAACAAAAGCAAATTAAAGAAAACATGCAAAAATGATGAAAGTGGTGAATTCTTTAGCAGTTTGATTCTTTGGTTCAATATTGAACTATACCCTAATTAAACATATTTCATTGAATTGTCGCTTTTTTTACCTCTGTTTAAACTATTAATCATAGGTTAATAATAAGCTCTATTAACCTGAGTTTTCCCTTAGTTCGTGTTTAATTAAGATACGATCGTTAATTAAACCTACCTATTAAATAACCTAGATACGATTTCTAGATTCAATTGGGTAATTGCATTACGAATTAGGAAAATCGATTAATCAAAGCAACAAACACATATGCTTAGGTCATTCAACCTAGGTTATGTTATTCTTAATGATTACGCACCATTAGTCGCTACAAATGAATCTCAAATATAATAGTTATAGATTATATTGAAATTCTAGCTATGGGTTCATACACAAGCAATCAGACTATACGATAATACAATCATTCATACACAAACCCAAATCCATATGCATAGGATAACATAATCATTCTATAAGAAAAGAAAGATACAACAAATACAAGGAAGGTATGTTTAACTAGGTTGTCGGGGTCAATGTCACCTTTAAACTATCGTTAGGGAGCTACCCCTCCATGGGACTATTATGGTTAAAAGCTTTTGTTTCCACCTTCATTCTCTCCTGAAACTTCACTCTCTCTCATAAAAAACACCCAAAATCTTTCATGTCTCTGTCGTCACAGAAATGTTGTTTTTATATTAAAAACATAGGGTTTGCTAGGTGACGTGGCACTATCTCACAATGATGAGTGGGTCTATCATGGGTGTGAGTGGTGTTCCACACCTGCCATGGCATGGGCATAAGAGTGAGTCACACCCATGCAATTATATTACACAACTATAATTTAATTCTCATGGCTATACAATAATTTGACATGGTTGTGAGTTAATGCTCACAACCATGTGAAATTAATATGTAGCCATGAGTTTTTCATTTTATTTTCCTTTTTTAGTTTTTCATGTCTCCTCCTTTTGATATGTTAAACATATGTCTCATCTTTCTTATCATTTTCTTGTCTTCTTCTGCTTTTAATCTTATTCTTCTTGCTCTATGGGGACAAGTGAGTGTGAATCTTCAAAAAATTTCGCAAATATGGTGCTTTCAACTCACTTTAGCTCTTTTACTTCCGAATTGTGCCTAAAATCAAATACAAACTAAAATGAATATCATAAGCATTCTCATAACAAAAATCACTAAGCGTTATGGAATAAATCCATTATCTATTAAGCATATATCAGGGGCTTGGACAAATGGTTTATAGTTTAAGTTAAATGTCAAAATTTGTTAGAGATTGGAGAATGTTAAAGAGAATTAGAGAATTAGGCAACATGAAACCTAGATGATACTATGTTAGACCTATTTTTCATAACATAAACTCACATTAGTCTCTTATTTGCAATCATAAAATTACATAAGCTAATCGACACCGGTTACAAATTTGGGCAGGTGCTAGTTATATAGAATTAAGTGTTTTATTTGTGACGAACTTCACATTATATTTATATAAAGATTAAAATTTTAAAATTATTTATTTCTTTTCAACTTAGACTATGATACACATGTTATTTTATTTTTCAACTCTAGTTCTTAGGTTTTTTATTCCTATAAAGTCATATTATTGATGCAATTCAAGGATGAACTAGAATATAAATCAAATTGAGAGATTTTTTCATTTAGTGAGAATTTCATCTTAGTTATTTGACAAGAACTTAATCTGAACTTATCAAGGCAACTTGTAGCAATCAATTTTTTTTCCAAATCAATAGGTGAGTTAGGATCAATTTTTTAAACCTTTTTTAAAGATGATCCAAGGGTTTTATTGTTTTAAAGATGGTCCAAGGGTTATAATTCCTTATGATTTATATTTTAGGTGGTTTTTAAGCTAAGGTTCACATTATTTGGTATAAAAGGCTTAGCTTTTAAAATTAGTTAGCATATGTTCTTTGAAATTTCATCTTCTTCTTTCTTATTATTTATGATTTTGTTATTCGTCATTCATCCCATGTATTCTTTCTTTTTACCAGTCTTTCTTAAATTAGTATTCACTTTTTGCATTCTTGATCAATCAAACATTTTTTTTCATTCATATTTATCTTATATTTTTTTGTTAATTTATATCATATATACATATAATAAAAAAGAGAAAAAAATAATTCAAAATAAAAAAATGCATCAAAACATAAATATCATATAAAACAAAACTTGGTTATAAAGTTTTCTAGTGTGCTACGAAGTGTTTCAATCCTTTCCTACTTTAAAACATATTCTCAACTTTTCTTTGTCATTTTTTCCCTTTACATTGATCCTAACCAAGTCTAATCACTCACATTACCACTTGTTGTTTTTAAAAGGCCTGTAAGGGGAAGTTGATTGATAAAAGGTAAAAGTGGTGTAAACATCATTGAGCAAAGTCAAAATTTAGTGAAGCATAAGTAACTCAGTAACCTTACCTTAAATGTAAACATATAAGAGAGAGTGTGAGGAAAAACCAATATGTTTATTATTAATATTTTCTTGATAGATTTAAACATGAGTGGTGGTAAAAATAATATAGAGATTGTTTTCAATATATTTATGAAGGTTATTCAAGACTAATTCAAGATTTTAAATATAGGGTTGAATCATTTGGAGTCCGTATCTAAACTTAAATCTTTTATAAAACCTATATTTAAGGATAAGAAGAGGAGGATTCTAACTATGAAGAGATTACTTATAGAAATGGTGAAAAGGTTGTTTCAAAACATGGTAGAAAGTTGATTGATATTAAGATAAAAATTCATACTTTTTAAAGGAAGAATGCTCTCAAGTTATACCTAGAGTAGAAAAAGAAGGTAGAATGTATATTTGGTTGTCATGATTAGTTTGGGGAAAAGAAAGTTAAGCTAGCAATTATTGAGCTCATACATTGTGCTAGTATTTAATTGGATAAGTTTGTGATCAATAGGCATTGGAGTGGTGAGTGACCTATTTAATCATGGGAAAAGATGAAGGCATTGATTCGTAAGAGGTTCATACTTAGTCATTATCATAAAGACTTCTATAGAAAGTTATAAAGTTTGACTCAAGGTTCCATGAGCTTAGAGGATTACTATAAGAAGATAAAGATAGCCATGATTAAGGATAATGTAGAGGAGGACTATAAGGCTACTATGTCTAGATTTATTGATGGTTTGAATAAAGAGGTAGGTAATATGATGAATTTGCAACATTATATGGAGATAAAGAGCTTGCTATATATGGTTACTAAGGTGGAAAGACAATTAAAGTATAAGGGCATTTCCAAAAATAGTTCAACTTCTAACTTTTTATGGAGGTCAAACTGGAAGGAAAATAAAACTACTCAAAACCTAACGAAGACGTCAAACCAAATGACTTGGTGGTTGTTTCTAATGGCAAAACTAAAACTACATATTCTTTTAAATCATGTAATGATAAGTTTTTCATATATGAAGGATTTATGCATACTGGCTTTCAATTTCCAAATAAAAGAGTTATGGTTGTTGTAGATAATGGTGATATAGAGAGTGTTAGTTTAAGTGATGATAAGATGTCTCCATTTGTTGGCTCCTTAATTTTTTTCTTTTTTCATGATAAATAAGCATAATTAGATTAATTTTGGGGTATTGCTAGATTAATTTATGTTGGAATTAATTAGCATACTAATGTGAGTAAGATAATATGATGTAGGTAAATGGAATTAAAGTTTAAGGTGGTAAATTTGCATAAGGGGTATTTTGGAAAGATCACTTAAGTTAAACAACCTTAAGGCTTTAAATGAAGGGCAAAATGGACATTGTGCAATCATTAAGAGTATAAAAGGGAGAAAGAAGACTTG
>JAOSBK010000009.1:5418802-5431114 GCA_027568895.1 Erythroxylum shatona | reverse complement strand
TGTAGAATAGCGGCCGCTCCGCTATCCGCTATTCCGCTATAGCGTTTTCGGGGTCGGCCGCTCCGCGCCGCTATCCGTTATTAACTACTATGAGACAATTGCAATTTAACTTTTTAGTCTATAAAATTCTTGCCATAAATTGATAAGAATTATGGGATTCCTATCACTTAATATAGCAGTTGGCATTGCATGAAGTTTTAAACATGAACTAGAAACAATTGAGCTATTTATTCAACTATAAAGGCATGTGATAAAGCAATGAAATTTGCATATTTGACAAGTCTGTCAATGACAACCAAAATCACATCATAGCCTTTAGACTTGGGTAGTCCTTCAATGATTTACTAACCTTGGTCTGGCACTAATTTGGGATTGGTAAAGGCTAGAGAAGTCAATGAAGCAATTGTTTCATATTTATTGATTTTGCAAGTTTGGCATACTTTGATAAAATTCCTCACATCCTTTTGGAGACCCTTCTAATAGAACATTGATTATAGTTTTTTGAGTGTAAGGAGACACCCAAGTGATCACCACTTACTTCAATGTGCATCATAGCTAAAATTGTGCTTCTTAGAGTAAGACAATTCTGCCCGTTCAGATCACTATCCCATCCTAGAGTTGAGAAGAGTGAATGCACTTTCCCTTTTTGAAATTTTAGCAACATTTTATGAAGGATAGGATCACCAAACTAATAGTTTTTTATTTTTGCTTATAATTTAGTTTGCACCTAAGGTACAACTAGTGAAATATATCTTCTAGAAATTCTTGAAAGTGCATCAATCGAAGAATTATTAATAGCAAAAATTATTGATCTTAATGGAAATATATATATATATATATATATATATATATATATATATTCTTACCTATAATAGAAGATAGTAATTAGTATTAGTGTATTCTTACCAAAAATAGAATGTACGCCAATTCTTTTTTAACTGAAAGGATCCTCATGGGGGAATTTAGACATTTACCCAAAATTGTAATGGTATTAGAGCTTCACTTCTATCCTTCAAAGTTTTTTATTTCATTTTTATTTTGGGTTGCTTAATTTTTAATCAACAACTTTGCTTTGGGATTTCATTTGATCTTGTGGTTAAGTCTTGCATTAAGATTTCTAGATTTGAATTTTTTGAGAATGGCTACCAAGAATATTTTTGGAAAAATATTTATAAAGATGTCGGTTATCAAATTTACAAGAAAGAATTATGCAGCATGGGAATTTCAATTCAAAATGTTTCTAAAAGGGAAGGAGCCTTGGGTCTCATTGACGACCTTCTACTCCTAAAGATGATAAGGAACTTAGCCAATTGGAGGCAAAGTGTAGAATAATAGCAGAGAAGAATACTTCCATTCTTAATCATCTGTAGGTTACAGGCCTAGTATATATATACAAATATCTATACTAAATATACAGCAGATTCCTAAGATACATGGAAATTAATATCTTATCATAATCCCTAAAAATCAGGGATTTATATGAATCCTATACAATCTTCTAGATACTGCTACATAATTCGACACTCCCCTTGAAGCTGGTGAGTGGATATCTTCCATTCCTAGCTTGCCAATAATATCTTGAAACACTATGCTTGTCAGTGCTTTTGTAAGTACATTTGCCAACTGATCTTTGGTTGACACAAATGGAGTGCATATTAAGCCACTGTCTAGTTTTTCCTTGATGAAGTGCTTATCAACTTCAATATGCTTAGTTCGATCATGTTGTACTGGGTTGTGTGCAATGCTGATTGCTGATTTGTTATCACAATACAACCTCATAGGTCCTTCCCATTTTATTCTCAAGTCATCAAGAATTATCTTCAGCCAAAGTAATTCACATATCCCCAATGCCATAGATCTAAACTCAGATTCTGCACTTGATCTTGCTACTACATTCTGCTTTTTTACTTCTCCATGTGACAAGATTACCACCTAGGAGAGTACAATAACCAGATGTAGATTTTCTATCAACCAAAGATCCTGCATAATCTGCATCGGTATAAGCCTCTAATGTCATACATGTGACTGTTTGTCGCTTAAACAGAATTCCTCTTCCTGGGCTGCCTCTCAAGTATTGTAGGATTCAGTTTACTGCCTTGAAATGTGATTCTTTGGGATTGTGCATAAATTGACTAACTATGCTCACTGCAAATGCTATATTTGGTCTTGTGTGTGCTAGATATATCAACTTTCCAACAAGCTTCTGATGTGACATTTTATCTACTGCTGAATCTTCTGGAGCATTACCTAATCCATGATTGAACTCAATCGGTGTATCCATTGGTTTACAACCCAATTTTCCTGTTTCTTTCAACAAGTCCAGTACATACTTTTGTTAAGAGATGAAGATTCCTTGCTTTGAGTGAGCTACTTCAATGCCTAGGAAGTACTTTAACTTTCCTAGTTCCTTGATATCAAATTCCTTCAGGAGACATTGCTTCAGATTTTTTATTCCTTCTGCATCATTACCTGTCACAATAATATCATCCGTATAAACTAGTAATGCTATGACTTCACCGAAACTTGAATGTCTAATGAACAAGGTATGGTCTCCTTGACTCCGCTTATATCCCAATGAAATCATCACTTTAGTAAACCTTCCAAACCAAGCTCGTGGGGATTGTTTGAGCCCATAAAGAGCTTTCTTCAACTTGCATACCATTCCTTCTTTTGATTCAAATCTAGGAGGAACTTCCATGTAAATTTCCTCTTCTAGATCACCATGGAGAAACGCATTCTTCACATCAAATTATTACAGATTCCACTCGAAATTAGCAGCTAATGATAATAATATCTGTTAGACTCCTAAGTTCAGACTGCGGGATTGTGCGAGTGTTGGCGAGCCTTGACCAATACTTGGCATGCAAGTCGGCACGAGGAAGACGTGTTGACAAGGGAACAAGGTGAAGTCTTGAGAGTTGGCGAGCAAAACCCGAGGAACTGGCGAAGTAGGCGAGAGATTCGGGAAGTATCGATGAAGATCTTGAGAGGAGGCGAGATTTGATATGCGTGGACACACGTAGGCATGCATTGGCGGAAATCTTCGACAAGACGTGAGATTCGGATTCGAGGATGCATGGAGTTAGATAACTAAGTCATGCGAGACCCGAGGGTGTGCGAGAAGGCACAAAGGTGTATGAGACTCGCGAGGATGCACGAAGGCATGCGAGCGCAATAAGGTGCATGAACACTTATCTTCGACGAGGTAGGTCGGAGATATGTAACATGCGCGAGGTTATATACTAACTCGGTTTATGACTTGTGACTTAGTCATGGAGAGATGAGACTGCACCATGAGGGAGCTTGATCATGGAAGATGGATTTATCTATGAACGTGCGTTGATGGACTTATGTACGATAGGCCATAGTGAAAACACTAAGGCAAATGTGGGCGAGTGGGATCAGACTTGGTGCGAATTTTGGTAAAACATCGAACCTTGTGGAGATTGACTTGACCCAGGCTAAGGACTTAGCTATGCTCGGATGGATGGATCACGACTAACGGACTTGTTGTGGGAAGCGTTGGATCAGACCAGTGTGCTAGTGGACTTCGGTGAGATCACATTGCATCATCTGTGGATAGAGATCGTGGGGAGATCTTGGATGATGTGGCGATGACTGTGAGTTAGAGTCGCAGTAAAACTCAATATCTGAAGATAGTGGAGATCTTCGCGAATAAGGATGTTAGTGTTCTAGATAACGTTCTAGATAAATGTAAACTCTATCTTATGTTATCTTGTTAGATTCTATATTATCAGTTAGAGTCCTATTTGGATGGGAGTGTCATCCAATTGGTTTGTGTAATCTTATTTGATAGGGATAGACGTGATTTTAGGTAGTACAGATTTAGTGGGAATCTGTGACTCCAAGTTAGGATTGCTATATATAGCTCATTCGAGCTTTGCTCTTCTCATTCAGTCGGAAAATCAGAGAGAGCATTCTTTGTATTCTTTTGAGGGAAAGTTTATAAAGTTGGTCTTTTGACCGTATCTCTATGTGTTTTCTTGTTGCCTATATTCTTTGTTGCTTCCGCGTTGTTTATTCGAGTGTGTGCGAGGTAAACACTTCGAGAGTTGGGGAAAGACTGAGTCTTACTTTAACGGATCTAAGTGAGATTGCCATACAAAGGGTGTGAGCGAGTAACTTCGGGTGAAAAGTCGAGTCTCCAAGGTGACCTTTGTAACAGTATCCTTACCATATTCATCTTAGCAACAGGAGCAAATGTCTTAGGATAATCGATGCCATAGGTTTGAGTGAACCCTTTAGCCACCAATCTTGCCTTATATCTTTCCACCGATCCATCGGCCTTGTATTTTACGGTGATAACCCACTTACACCCAACTAGTTTCTTCCCTCTTGGCAATTCCACTAGCTCCCATGTCTTGTTCTTCTCAAAGGCCTCCATTTCAGCTTTCATAGCATCCTCCCATTTTTTGTCTCCTAATGCCTCAGTTAGATTTCTCGGTGTGGGAATTGTATAGAGATTGGTTAGGAAGGCTGTGTTTTTTGGATAGGTTCTGATAAGTCATGAAAGAAGACAGTGGGTGTTTTGTGCAGGTTCTTATTCCTTTCCTAAGTACAATTGGTAGGTCCTCAATACTTGTTTCTTTTGGTTCTTCTGCTGGTTTAAGTGACTCAACTCTTAGCTCACCATCTGGTGTGACATTATCAGTTGAAAATTGAGCAGTAGCACGAATGGGAGACTGAGCTTGGGCTGGTCGAGAGACTGGTCCCTTCCTCCTAGAATAGACTTGCAGTGGCTGTTTTTCAATAGATATGGTTGGCTGTTTGTCAATTGATGAAGATGTGGACTGAGTCAGGTGGGTTGAGATTGGTCAAAACTAGGACCTTGAAGGAACATATCCTTTGCTTTATCTTCACTCAAGATCTCCCCCTAAAGATAGGTATGCTGAAAGAAAGATTCATGCTCAACAATAGTGACATCAGTTGAGATAAAGAATTTTTTAGAAGTTGGATGAAAACATTTGTAACCCTTTTGTGTGGAGGAATATCCAATAAAAATGCATCTAAGAGCTCGTGAATCTAGTTTGCTCCTATTGTGAGAATGGATATGAACAAATGCAACACACCCAAAAATTTGAGGTATTCGATTGTTTGACATAGAAAAATTTGGGAAAAAGTTTGTGAGAATGTCAAGTGGACTCTTGAACCCAAG
Organism: Erythroxylum shatona; assembly: GCA_027568895.1. NCBI lineage: Eukaryota > Viridiplantae > Streptophyta > Magnoliopsida > Malpighiales > Erythroxylaceae > Erythroxylum > Erythroxylum shatona. The sequence goes on along the minus strand of JAOSBK010000009.1, from coordinate 5,425,938 downwards.
AACCCATGTTGGAAGTCTATTAATAAGATGGACAGCAGTTAATACTGCTTCGCCCCAGTATTATTTTGGAACATTCTTATGAAACAACAAAGCTCTAGTGATTTCTAGGAGATGCCCATTTTTTCTCTCAGCTATCCCGTTTTGTTGTGAGGTAGTAACACATGATGACTCATGAATAATTCCTGTTTTCTGGAAAAATGACGAAAGGGTTTGATTGAAATAGTCATTGGCATTATCTGATCTAAATCTCTTAATTTTGACATCAAACTGAGTGTGGATCATGTTGTAGAAACTAGGAAAAACAGTATTAACATCAGATTTGTTTAAAGATAAAGCCCCTTTACTTTCTGTCAAACATCTTTTTTTTTTTTTTTCAAAAACTTGGCCAAACATCTTTAACCCTGGCTAAAATGTGAGTGTGATTTGTCTTGGCAGAAATGCTTTCTTGGGGGAAGACAGTTTCATCTTTTTTAAAGTATGCATTCATGGAATTAGAGCCACTTGAGTCATGCGTTTTATATTGCTTACTAATGTTAAAGGTTGGTTTTAATTGTTTCTAATTGCGATGTTTAAGAGCTTTATTGGTTTTTTCTCCAAGCATAGCATCTCAAATGAGTTTTAAAATAAATTTAAAAGGCCTCAATGTAGTTTTTGCCTCAAAAAGGTGCACTTATTTGTTTTTGAATTCTGAAATTTGGTGGTGCTAGAAATGATTTTAGAATTTTGCCCTGTGAAGATGAGAAATTTATTGAAACTTGAAATTTTTTATGGTGGCAATATGAAAACTAAAAATAAAATAGAATTAAAATGAAATCTTTCATTAGTTTTGTGTTGAAGAATTGAAATAATCGTTGCATAAAATGACAAAATTTGAGAATGCATTTATCACAGCTAGTTTTGATGTAGATTCATCTATGTAGGACGCTGACTGCTAATCAAGCATAAGCTTCATGAAAAGAATATTGATCCTTACTCTTTGCTGAGGTCTTGAATGGGAAATTATCTTAGCATCCATTTTCTTTTGTGAAGAATTCAATTATAGCCTATATCAGAGGTTCTTCTCACATAAAAATAATCTCTTTTTGTGTGTTTATGCTTCTTAAGTGTATGAAATCGTGGCTGATTGATTTTTGAACTCTTATACTGTCAATAGTTTAATAGGACTAACTTGCTTAACATATCTATCCACAATTTGTTTTTCCTTTTGTTTTGTTTTTTATAAACGAAGTTGGTTGAGATTTTTAAGATGCTTCAAATGCAAGTAACTATTGCTTTGACAAGGTTTGATGGTTTTGTCTGGGAACTAATTAGGCATTAATTCTTTCCGAAGTACTGGTTGTTCTGTCAGATCTTGTGTTTTGCAGCATTCATTATATTACTTCGAAATTAGTAAAATGTTTATAGCGAAATGATATTGGCAGAAATATTTTTGAGCCCTTGTTGCCTCTATTTCAACTTTATTATTATAATAAATTACTTCATGCATTTGCTAATGTCTAGTTTACCTCCTTTTCACCTGAGTTGCAGATATGGCCTTGGTTGGCGAGGTGGAAGATGGCACGCCAATAGGAAATTGAAGCAGCAAATGAAAGCGTCGGGACAGAAGCAATCTAAACGTTGGGTATCACTGGGACGTATAAAGCCTAGACAATGGCAATTTGAACTTCTTAGAAGGTTAACAAAGATCCAAAACTTGAGTGTAGGTAAAGCATCCAAAAGATGTTAAAAATCTGCCCCAACGATACAAACCTGCAGAACTCGGACAGTCTTGTTAGAGAAGTAGGAAACAAAATCAAATAGTCTCGAACTCAGATCACTATGTACTGCTAAACTTTGGAACTACTTCAACGCATTATTTTGCCACTTTCTTCTCTTCAAACGCATATTTTGGCTTTACAATCTTTATGCTTAGAACAAGTTGTTCGTGGTTTTACCCGTGTACGATTTTCTTTTTTTCTTATTCTCCTTTTTATAGGATTCAGGACTGAGCACTGGAGCTGCGCAGGGAGAACAATACTGTCCAACTAAAACTTGCACCCTGATTTTGAGCTCTTGCCAGCGATATATGTAAATGTATATATATACTTTCTCTTCCCAGTTTAAGATTAGGTCAATCCTGATATTATTTTGAGAAGTTTTGCAGAGGCGCTAGGATCCTCGTCAGTTTCTCAATTTTCTACTCCTTTCATGCGTTTTTGACCGTAACTTAAAAACAATAGAAGTAGTAAGTTGCATGAGATGTCTCTTAGTTTAAAGTATAACCAAAGGCATTACACGTATATAAAATTGATTAAGGTTGCGATTAAAGCATCTGTTCAAATGATTAGAGATGCATTACACCCAATTTTGAAACTAGGCTAAGCATAGAAGTACAGATAAGAATGAATTTCATTCTCTTTAGTCTTCATTTCTGCTTCATGACCGGGTTAGAACTGCCATTGGACTTTGATTAAGAATGCTTCCTTAGTTGGATAATACAAGGTTCGAGTAAGTTTTGATGAGCATACTAGATATTCTTGAATTCCTTATCAAATATTTGAAATATCCATAAAGTTATATATGCATCTCTGTAAACAAATACTACAAGTACACTAATAACAACTTAGTGAAAGTTTTATTGACATGCAGAGTCTAGGAAAGTTAAAAAGTACACAATCTTACCCTTAATTGATATAGAGGTTGCTTTTAACAACTCTGTAAATAAGTGAAACCATAAATCTAAAGAATCTTTTTGCCAAAGGTGACGAATTTTCTTCGACCAGGGCAACGATCAGGGGAGCGCTTCGGAGAGTGTCAGGCCGGAGCATCGTAGGATTATGGATTCCCTCGACTCTGAGGGGCACATGGCTAAGGAAGGAAGGATGCGGAAAAGAGAGGAGGATCCTCCTCCACCCAAACCCTCCTATATCGCGGCAGTCACAAGAGGCTACGAGATGGCGGGAGATGCAGTGACGCATGGTTGGCCGGAGGACGAGCCTGTGAACGTTGACGAGGGTGACATCACGACGATAGTAGGGGAGCTAGGGGGCAGCCTCATGCTCTCGCAAAATCTGAAAACAAAGTTAGGCCAACAGTGGAACCAGGCGGTGATCGTGAAGGTGCTGGGACGTCGGGTGGGCTTCAATGTCTTCAACAATCGTCTGTAGACCCTGTGGAAGCTACGCGGTCAAATGAAAATGGTGGACCTCGACAACGACTTCTACTTGATAAAATTCAAGGAGGAAGGGGATTACTGGCGCGTGCTCACCGAAGGGCCATGGGGAATCTTCGGACAGGTGATAGCAGTTCAACGTTGGAGCCCTTCCTTCCTCCCCTCCCACGCCGTGATCAGCCGAGCTGTCTTCTGGGTTAGGATTCCTAGCCTTCCGATTGCGTGATACCATCCGAAAATCCTCACTAAGCTAGGGAACCTAGTCAAGACAACTGTCCGAATTGATGAAGAAACGTTGCAGGCGAACCGTGGGCGTTTTACCAGGACAGCAGTGGAAATCGACCTCACCTACCCTCTGCCACCTACCGTCGACCTTGATGGAGAAACACTAGTTATCTCCTACGAAGGACTCCCCCAGGTGCGTTTCACGCGTGAAATTGTTGGCCATAATCCTAGCGCCCGTTCCCGGAAGCCTACTGCCGAGAATGCCGCGCCTACGCCGGTGGCCAACTCTGGGCCAGGTGGGAAGAAGAACAGAGGAACTTTGGAGGCACGTCGGGGCCAACAGGAGGAAGCGGGAAACAACGGATATGGACCCTGGACAAACATTCAGAGGAGAAGACCCGAGCAGTGAAGGGACAGGTGAGCGCTGGGGACAGTGATACATATAAGGCAAAATCTGGGGGAGGATCAAGGTATACTGTGCTATTAACTCCCGAAGCAGACGAGGATGAGACAGCCTCCACAGTGGACAAGACCACCCCAATGAGCCCAATTGGTTTTGGACAGAGAGTTTTAGTTTTAATGGAACTAGTCAACTCAAAACCCAGTTAGGGGCAACAAGGCCCACGAATCGTTCACGCGGATCCAAATCGGGCCCTAAAGGCAAAGCTATTATGACCAGTTCCCCGACTAGGGCGGTCCGGGGCTAGACTAGTGGACGTTCAGAAATGGACTCCGCCACGACTTCCAAAATTCAACTTAAACCCACGCCTGTCGAGCGGAACCTAGCAGTCGAAATCCTGACCCATTTTGAGATGATCTGTGATAGCCAGATCATATCGACTCAGGCACAAGGGACCGAGGCGAGGCCACAACATATGAAGGAGGTGCAGGAACTCGAGGAAAGCTTCAATATCCCAGTCATTCTCCCAACGGATACTCCCGATATCGCTATGGACTCGGCGGGGCAGGAGGAGTTACTGGGCCCAAGCCCACTTGAGGATGGACTGCAGCCCATTTCCACATAGGAGCCCAGGGGGGCACAAGATGCGAGCCCAATGGATGCTCCGATGTAGGGTACCTCTTTTCCCTATCCTTTTTATGTCGATATTATTTTGAAATTGTTAAGGGGCAGGAGGGGTCAATTTTCAGACCCTACTGCGTAACTACATTCGGAGTTACAAACTGGGTGTGCTAGCTTTGCTGGAACCCTGGATTAGTGGTGCTCGGGCACAAGATATTATTCTTTCCCTAGGGTATGATTTTTCTTTTAGAGTTGAAGCGGAAGGGTTTTCGGGAGGTATTTGGCTCCTTTGGGAGGCAGCTTTTGATATCTTTGTGGTTATAGCCCACCGGCAATTTATTCATTCTACCATTCAGTATCGGTCACAATCTTTCGACCTTACAGTAGTGTGTGCCAGTCCGTAAGTGCCTTCGCAATCTAGTCTCTGGATTTCACTTTCTTGGATTGGTAACTCTGTTACTCAGCCTTGGACTATAGGGGGGGATTTTAACGTTAAGCTGGAGCAGTCGGACAAAAGGGGTGGAGCGCCCTCGACCTAGGTGGTGAGTCAATGTTTTAAGGATTAGGTGCATTGGTGTGGTCTCCACGATTTAGGGTTCCTAGATTCTAAATTCAGATGGAGGAGAGGGACAGTGCAAGCACGTCTCGATCGCGTGTTCGGATCTTCCGCATGGGTATAGAAATTCCCGAATACTGTAAATCAACACCTTCCCTTCCTATGCTATGTCACCTCTCCCCCTCAATGCGTGGTTCCGGAGCGCCGCCTTTTCAATTCCAAAATGCCTAGATCACCCATTCTGGGTTTCAGGCGGTGGTCGAGGAGTATTAGAACCCGAATGAGATGATGATGAGTCACTCCTTGAACCAATTCTTCGCTCACCTTAGTAGATGGAATAAACAAGTGTTCGGTAACATCTTCCATCGGAAAAAGAAATTAGTGGCCTGACTCGAAGGGATTCAGCAAGCCCAGACGACCACCACAAAGGATTCGTTACTGGTTTTGGAGGACAAGCTCAGCAAAGAGTTACTGCAGGTCCTATGTGAGGAAGAGATATTTTGGAATCAGAAAGCCAGGTGTGAATGGCTCTCCAAAGGCGATCGTAACACTAAGTATTACCATACGATCACTCTGGCCAAACGAAAGAAGATTCAAATAGCGAGGCTCACAGATTCTTATGGGAATCACATTTCGGATTCGGCGCAACTACGTAGCCAAGTCATCAATTACTTCGCCCAACTCTACACTTATGACCTAGGTCCTACCTTGCAGTTCCCGATCTCAGGTGCCTTCCCGCCCCTCTCTGAGGCTCAAGTTCAGGAGCTGAATTCTCCTGTTCAGGACACCAAAGTCAAACGGGCTATTTTCGGTATGCATCCCCATAAAGCCCCCGGTGTCAATGGGTTTAATGCAATCTTTTACCAGAAATAATGGGGGAAGATTGGGCCGGTGGTGGTGGCCTTCACTCAGAAAATTTTCGAGCGGGAGCATTGAGAACAAGAATTAAATCACACGCTCCTGGTTCTGATCCCTAAAACCCTGTCCCCGACCCAGGTTTCCCAATTCCAATCGATTATCCTGTGCAGCGTCCTGTATAAGATTGTTTCCAAAGTCATTGTAAATCTTTTGAAAGTGCACATGGACCATTTAGCAGCAGCGAACTAATGTAGCTTCATCTCGGGCAGACATATCACTGATAATATCATTATCACTCAAGAGGCGATCCACTCTATGAGGAAGAAGACCGGTAAAACCGGGTACTTGGCTATAAAATTGGACCTTGAAAAAGCATACGACCGTTTTAGTTAGCAGTTTGTGCATGAGACTCTAGTGGATATTGGTTTTCCAGAGACTTTAATTTGGGTCATTATGCAGTGTGTTACGACTATGTCTCTGCAAGTTGTCTGGCAGGGCAAGGCTTTTGAGTCGTTCAGGCCATTGAGAGGAATTCGACAAGGAGACCCCCTCTTGCCGTATCTTTTTGTCCTCTGCATGGAGAAACTAGGCCATCTCATTTCAGCGGAGGTGGCATAAGACATTTGGAAACTGATAAACTGGGATGTATGGGACCCCCCATATCCCACCTCTTCTTTGTCGATGACCTTGTGCTCTTTGCAGAAGCTGAGGATCGACAGGTGCAGGTTATCGGTAAAACTTTGGAGACATTCTGCAGAGCTTCCGGACAACAAGTGAGCATAGCTAAAACTTGGATTTTTTTCTCGAAGAACGTCTCAAGGGAAACTGTAAGGCACCTAAGCAACGGGCTTCAGGTTACAAGCACGACTAATCTGGGTTGGTATTTAGGAGTTCCTTTAATCCACGAGTGAACTACCAGGCGCACCTATCAGCATATCCTGGATAATGAACAGAAGAAACTTACGGGGTGGAGCGCCAGGTTGTTGTCCCTAGGAGGTAGGGTTACATTAACCCAAGCAGTCCTCTCGGCCATGCCACTTTACACTATGTTGACGGTGCGCCTCCCAAGGCAATTGTGCAACGACATGGAAAAACTCATACGTGACTTTATTTAGGGGTCCTCACCTGAACACCACAAGATGCATCTTGTCAACTGTGAGTCAGTTTGCAAGCCTAAAGTGGAAGGAGGGCTAGGACTTAAACGCATTCGGTCTATGAATGACGCTTTACTGGCCAAATTAGGATAGTGTGTTGGGACCCGATCCGAGAACTAGATCCCAACCGGAAAACGGAAAATTGGAAAGCGGAATTCTGAAACGAATACG